>CAUYNB010044332.1:0-17525 GCA_963574225.1 Lagothrix lagotricha
CAGATTCATCCATGTCCCTACAAAGGACACAAACTCATCATTTTTTATGGCTGCATAGTATTCCATGGTGTATATGTGCCATATTTTCCTTGTCCAGTCTATCATTGATGGGCATTTGGGTTGGTTCCAAGTCTTTGCTATTGTAAACAGTGCCACAATGAACACACATGTGCATGTATCTTTTTAATAGAACAATTTATAATCCTTTTGATATATACCCAGTAATGGGATTGCAGATTTGAGTAAATTTCTTAGTCTTGATTTCTACTTTGATTGTGTTGTGGTCTGAGAGAGTGGTATGATTTCAGTTCTTTTGCATTTGCTGAGGAATGTTTTGCATTTTATTATGTGATTGATTTTAGAGTATGTGCCATGGCAGTGAGAAGAATGTATATTTTGTTGTTTTTGGGTGGAGAGTTCTATGGGTGTCTATCAGGTCCATTTGATTCAGTGCTGAGTTCAGGTCCTGAATATCTTTGTTAATTATCTGTCTCAATGATTTATCTAATACTATCAGTGAGGTGTTGAAGTCTCCCACTATAATTGTGTGGAAGTCTAAGTCTCTTTGAAGCTAAGAACTTGATTTATGAATCTGGGTGCTCCTGTGCTGGGTGCATATATATTTAGGATAATTAGGTCTTCTTGTTGAATTAAACCCTTTATCATTATGTAATGTCCTTTTTTGTCTTTTTTGATCTTTATTGGTTTAAAATATTTTTTGTTTGAAACTAGGATTGCAACTCTTGCTTTTTTCTGTTTTCCATTTTCTTGGCATATTTTCCTCTATCCCTTTATTTTGAGCCTATGTGTGTCACTGTGTGTGAGATGGGTCTCTTGAAGACAGCATACCAACAAGTCTTGGTTCTTTATCCAGCTTGCCACTCTATGTCTTTTAATTGGGGCATTTAGCCTATTAATATTCACTATTAGAACTGATATGTATGGATTTGATCCTGTTATCATGATGTTAGATGGTTATTTTGCAGACTTATTTATGTGGCCGCTTTATAATGTCAGTGGTCTGTGTACTTCAGTGTATTTTGTAGTGGATAGTCTTTCCTTTTCATATTTAGTGCGTCCTTCAGAAGCTCTTACAAGGAAGGTCTGTTGGTAATGAATTCCCTCAGCACTTACTAGTCTAAAAATAATCTTATTTCTCCTTTGCTTATGAAGCTTTGTTTGGCTGGATATGAAATTCTGGGTTGAAATTTCCTTTCTTTAGGAATGTTGAATTTGACCCTAATCTCTTCTGGCTTGTAGGATTTCTGCTGACAGGTCTGCTGTTAGTCTGATGGGCTTCCCTTTGTAGGAAAGAGAAAAATGTTAAATTCAGCTAGAGAGAAAGGTGAGAGACTTGACTTGCTGTATGAATCTGGCTGCCTTTAACATTTCTTTTTAGCTGCCTTTAACATTTTTTTTCTTTCATTTTGACCTTGGAGAATCTGGTGATTATGTATCTTAGGAATGATCTTCTTGTGAAGTATCTTACTAAGATTTTCTGCATTTCCTGAATTTGAATGCTGGCCTCTCTAGCTAGGTTGGGGAAGTTCTCATGGATGATATCATGAAATATGTTTTCCAAGTTGGTTCCATTCTCCCCATCTCTTTCAGGGACACCAGTGAATCATAAATTTGGTCTCTTTGCATAATCCTTATTTCTCAGATGTTCATTCCTTTTCATTCTTTTTTTTCTCTATTTTTGTCTGACTGTCTTATTTCAAAAAGCCAATCTTCAAGCTCTGAGATTCTTTCCTCCACTTGGTCTATTCTTCTATTAACACTTGTGATTAAATTATGAAATGTAATGTAATGTAATCGTAAGTATTCTAGAAGTGTGTTTTTCAGCTATATCAGGTCAGTTACATTCTTTTCTATCCTATTTTTTGTATGTCACCTCCTGCATTGTTTTGTCATGATTCTTAGCTTTCTTAGGTTGGGTTTCAACCTATACCTGTAGCTCAATGATCTTGGTTCCTATCTATATTCTGGATTCTATTTTTTTCATTTCAGCCATCTCAGTCTGGTTTAGAACTGTTGCTGGAGAAGTGATGTGGTCGTTTGTAGGAAAGAGAGCACTCTGGCTTTTTGATTTGTCAGTGTTGTTGTGTTAGTTCTTTCTTATCTTTGTGGGCTTATATTCCTTCAATCTTTGAGGGTTTGATTGTGGTATAAAGTGGTTTCAGCCAACTAACTTCATTTCTGGAAGATTTTAGGGGGCCGACACTCAGTTCCCAAGACTAACTCTGGGAGACTTGTATTGGCTCTTACTTCATTCTCTGGCTCCTTGAAGTTAGGAGTTTACTGTGTTGGGGAGTGGGGGAGGTGAGGTGCTCCTGGACTGCTGGTCACTATACTCTGATGGGTGGTGTTAGCCAAAGTGTTTTGTAGTGTTGTGACAGTGACTTGTTTGCATGTGCTAGCAGCAGCAGTAGTGGCAGTGCAATGGGGTGCACACTTATTGACTGCAGTAGAGTGCTAGTGGGTGCTGGGATACCTTCCTTCCTGCATGTGTTCACTACAGTGGTGGAAGCAACAGAACTTGGGGTAACATGGGGTGTGACCCTGCTGGCGACTGTGTATGTGGTTGCACTGGTGGTGGTGTTGGCTCAGGTGCCGGGAGCTGGTGGGTACAGGTCTGTTTGCCTTCTCTGTGCACTGCAAGCAGGAGTGCTTGCTCGGGGTGGGGGAGGATCTGCTGTTCTTTGACCCTAGTCTTACTCCTGCCCTAGTGTTAGTACAACTGTGGGAAATTGGTGGGGGGTGAGGCTGGTTGGCTCTGTGCCTTCCAAGGCTCAGTTTGTGGTGGTGGTTGGCAGGGGCAGGGGGTGGACTGCACTCCTAACACAGGAGTGGCAGGGTGCAGTGCATGCACACTCGTGTGCTGGTGAAGCAAGGAAAGCAAAACCCACCCATGCAGACATGTGCAAGCAAAACAATGCAGGGTATTGCTATGGGCCTGAGGGAAGCTGCAGTGTGGGAAAGGAGCATGTGAGCTAGTGTATGGCCAGGGGTGTGGCACCTTCTGGAGCTCTCCACCAGTCAAACACAGTCCACCAGTGTAGAAGCTATGATGCAGGTTCCCAGGGTACCTGAGGCTGCCCTGCAAACAGGTATGGCCAGGCTGGGGACCTGGGAGAGAGCTGACCAAGGAGTGCTCAAGTCAGACCATCCCTATCTGATGGGCAAGACTGCCCTGCAGAGTTCACAACTGACAGTTCTCCTAGGGCAAAGTCTTCTATGGGAGTAAGTTGAGCCTAGGGTGGTAGCTATCCCTGGCTGTGGTTTGCTACAGATGCTCCTGGACCAAACCTTCTTGGCTCTACATAAGCTGGCTTGCTGTCCCTACCACTTCTCTAAGCAACTCTCCTTGCCAACTCATGTCTATGATGGTTGTCTGGTCTCCTGCCTTGGTTTTGGAGGCCTGTGGCAAGAGTGTGTTGCTCCTTGCCAGTTCAACTCACCCATTTCCCTGGAGACTTGGGGTCCAGGAACGAGTCCAGGTGTGTAGGTTTCCCGGCCTTCTCCTCCTTCAGCTCCACTTCTGTGTCTTCCCTCCATCCACTCTTGATGATTTCCCTCTGGAGATCTGTGAGGAATATATCAGTGTGTCAGTTGTCTTGGCCTCTTGGTGGGAGCTGTTCCACCTGGCTACATCTAGTCAGCCATTTTGCCCCCAAATTTCCCTCCTTTTTGTCTTCATTTCTGGAAATTTCAGGAAGGTTTGAACTAAAGGGTGTGAATTAGAAGTTCTAGGGTAGTGTAACACTTCAATATATTATTGTGTTTAGGAGAGTTTCAGATTACTTTTTGAAAAAGGCTAACTGGGCAAAGTTTGGGAAGATTGCTCATAATGGCTACTCCAAAACTGCTACCATTATTGAGCTCCAACCAAAACTATAAAGATTCAGAAAAAAAATCATAGCTTATTTTTTCTTTCATTTGTATATGTATTGGTCAAGATTCCCCAGAGAAACAGAAATAATAGGATATTTATAGCTATATAGAAAAAGATTTATTATCAGTTATTGGTTTATTATAATATGAATGCTGAGAAGTCCTATGATCTGGTCTCCGCAAGCTGGAGAACCAGAAAAGCTTGTTGTATAGTTTAAGTTCAAGCCTGAAGGCCCAAGGAGAGCTAATGTTGTAAGTTTTTGTCTGAATCTGAAGACCAGAGAAACAGAAGTGCTGTCTATGAACAAGAGAAAATGGATGTCTCAGTTCAAGAACAGAGAGAGAATTCACCTTTCCTCTGCCTTTTGGTTCTTTTGGGAGCCCTCTATGAATTGGATAATGGCCATCCTTACTAGTGAGGGTGATATTCTTTCTCACTCTATCAATTCAAATGTTAATCTCTTCCAGAAACATCTTCATTGCTATACTTGGAAATAATGTTTTACAAACTATTTAGGCATCCCTTAGCCCAGTCAAGATGTGAAATTAATCATTTCAAGTCCATTGCTTGTCAGATTGGCACCCATCCATATCTTTTTAAGCCATACTTAATCTTCAAATAAGGATTTAAAAAAAGCTTAATATGATAATAATAGGTTAGATGATATTTGGGCACAACCAGAAATGAACTAATTCCTTCCCTAAAAGAAGAGGTGAAGTTGTCTGGGCACAGTGGCTCATGTCTGTAATCCCAGCACTTTGGGAGGCTGAGGCAGGTGGATCACTTAAGGTCAGGAGTTTAAGACCAGCCCGGCCAACATGGTGAAACCCCGTCTCTACCAAAAATACAAAAATTAGCTGGGTATGGTAGTGCCTAACTATAGTTGCAGCTACTCAGAAGGCTGAGGCATGAGAATCACTTGAACCCTAGAGGCAGTGGTTGCAGTGAGCTGAGATCGTGCCATTGCACTCCAGCCTGGGTGAGGGAATAAGACTCTGTTGCAATAAATAAATAAATAAGTAAATTTAAAAAAGTGGTTAAGTCCTTGAGTGATGCTTACTTTTCTTCTGATATCCTACAGTACTGTGATGTGAAATGCACAACACTTAAAATATTGTTATAAAGTCAATACATGTTATGTTAAATGAAAAGGAAAAAGGAAGAAAGAAAGCAAAGATATCTGTTGAATATATGTATATATACATGCAAACGTATTTATAACCAAACAAGGAGAAAATACTAATGACATTTACAGTCTTCATTTCTATGACTGGTCACATGGTCATAACTGGCATTTATAACCGTCTTTTCCTATTACTCATTGTGTTTTCCTGTTGCCTTCAGTTGACCATGGTTCTTTAGCTGGTGGGGTGACCCAAACCTCTATTCCTGAAGGGTGCGAGCCATTTGTAGTCCTGCCTGGATTGGGTTGTTACACTTTTCCATTGACCTTAATTACAGCGTATGATAATACTAAGAGATGCCCTAAGGGATCTCTGGTATTCCAGATATACTCTTACCTCTGTTGGGAGTAGCAGTCCACCCCAGCTGACCTCACAACTTCCTTCTCTGACTGTTAACTAAGTCATGAGGAGCCCAAAATGGCTGGGTGGCAGTCTTAATGTTTAGTTCAGTGAAATCATTGTTGTGTCTTTAGTGGAAGCATTCCTTCCTCTGAATCTAAGAGCTGTTGGCCAGCAGATTCAAGAACAGGAAGCAAAAATTTTGCTGATGGGTCACTGGGGATAATGGTGAGTGGTGACACTCCCATTTTTATTCCTTGATTCACTGACTCATGAATCTTGGCTATTGGAGAAACAGTACCATATATTGGACATTGATTCAGAGTACATACAGCCTTCCTCGGGAGGACTTTGACCCAGCCCTGCAAGATATTGCTACCTAGCTGGTACTGTAACTGTATCTTCAGGAACATGGTAAGATCAATAAATTCCATGATCATGGGCCCATTTCTGTACTTCTTTTGCTGTGAGTTGAGTTCTTTGATCAGACACAATGCTATGTGGAATACCATGTTGGTGGATAAGGCTTTCTGTGAATCCACTAATGATGGATTTGGCAGCAGCATTATTTTCAGGGAAAGGAAATTTATATCCAGAGAAAGTATCTATTCCATTAAGGCTACAGCATTGTCCCTTCTATGATGGAAGCAGGCCAATATAATCATCCTGCCACCAGGTAGTTGATCACTCAGGGGAATGGTGCCACAGTGGGGGCTCAAAGTTGGTCTCTGCTGCTGGCAGGTGGGGCACTCAATGGTAACTTTAGCCAAGTCAGCCTTGCTGAGTGGAAGTCCATGTTGCTGAGCCATGCACACTCCATTCCAGCCACTATTGCCACTTTGTTCACAAATCCATTGTGCAATGACAGTGGTGGCTTTAGAAAGAGGCTGACTGGTATCCACAGAATGAGCCATTTTATCCACTTGATTATTAAAACTCTTCTCAGTTGAGGTCAGCTTTTGGTGAACATTCACATGGGGCACAAATAACTTCACATTGTTCACCCATTCAGAGAGATCTTCTCACACACCTCTCTACTCCAAATTTCTTTGTCACCAATTTTTAAATGTGTGGCATCTAACCATTTCTTCTTCTAAGCAAAGTGTACAGTCAAGTACATTGCCCAAAGTTCTGCCCAGTGGAAGGATTTCCTTTCACTACTGTCCATCAGGGATGTCCTAGAGAAGGACTAAAGTGCCTCAGCTGTCCACTTTTGGGTAGTCCTGCATATCTTGCAGACAGAATAACTGGTAAACCAGTTCCAAGTCTTCTCTTCCTCTGTCAACTGATTATATGCGATAATAGGTGCAGGCCAGGAAGAGAAGGTATTGTAGTAGGAGTGGGGACCATGGGCGTTGGGGCCACTTCTTTATGTAACTTATTTGTATATTCAGAGCCTGCTCAGGGCCTGTTCATCTATATACTGCTTCCATAGGATGATAGAGTGATGCTGTGCATGCCGAATTTTATGACTTGGTGGATCAGATAACACTTAGTTCATGATGGGCGGCTCAGGTAACATAGTAACTTGGTGGCCCATGGTCAAATGTTCAGTCTCGACTAAGGCTGAGAGCTATGTCTCAAAAGGAGAGTAGTTATCTGGAGATGATGCAGGGCCTTGCTCTCAAATCCTTCTTATCATGTCTCTGGAACTTTAATTTCCCACTCACCTATGTCAGCTCTTTAGTATAATCTTTTACAGTTTTCCCTCCTTGCCCCAGCATTCACCTACAGGGGCCTGCCAAAGGCTCCTAACAGCATAGCATCCCTATCTGCCAGTGATCAAATTGTTTCCAAGAAAGTTAAATCCATCCCAGGACATAGCTTAAGATTTATAGACATACAAAAATATCTAGCACTCAACAAGGTAAAATTCAGTCTGATATCCAGCTAAAGCTTATAAGGCATCTTGTAGAGGTAGAGAGTAGAATAGATACCAGAAAGGTGTATGTATAAGAGAGGGAATGAAGAGAGGTTGCTTAATGAGTGCAAACATCTTAGATGGAAGGTATAAGTTATAATGTTCAATAGAAGAATAGGGTGACTATAGTTAACAACAATGCATTGTATATTTCAAAGTAGCTAGATGAGAGGACTTGAAATGTTTCCAACACATAGAAGTGATAAGTACTTGAGATGATGGCTATTCTAAATACCCTGACTTGATTTTTACACATTCTATGGATGTAACAAAATATCACATGTACCGCATAAATATGTGCAAATATTATATATCAATTTTCAAAAAGATTACAAGACATGCAAAGCAGCAGGAAAAAAAAGACCTAAAAAGAATTCAATTAAAACCAATCCAGAACTGATACAGATGTTATAACTACCAGACAAGGACATTAAAATTAAAACCATGATTATAACTGTATTTTATATGTTCAAAAAGTTAAGTCGATGAAATGTATAGAAAAAACCTGAATGGAACTTCTCAGCGATGAAAGAAACAATGTCTGAGATGAAAAATACAATGAATAGTGTACTATTCAGGGTTCTTCATCAATAGCATCTACACATACATATACACAAATGTATGTATGTGATATGTATGTATAGGATGCATAGATGTGATGTACATTTATGTATATATGTATATGTGTGTGTGTGCATGTATGTATACCAATTCCATAAAATAAATCTCTCCCCCCATGTGTGTATATACCCACACATAGATGAAAGGTATACACAAACACATAGAGAGAGGGAAGGAGATATTTATTTTAAGGAATTGCTTCATGCAATTGTGGGGGCTGGCAAGTCTGAAATTTGCAGGGCAGACCCCATGGGGGGCTGGGAATTCTAGCAGGAGTTAGTGTACTCAGTGTGCTCATCTTTGTACTCAGTCTTGAGTACAAAGTCAGCCTGTAGATGGAATTCCTTTCTCCATGGAGGACCTCAGTCTTTTCTCTTAGTGCTTTCAGCTCATTGGATGAGGCCCACCCATGTTATGGAATATAATCTGCTTTACTCAATGTCTGCCAATTTAAATGTTAGAACACCTAAAAATTACCTTCACAGGAGCATTCCAGGTGCTGTCTGACCAAGTAATTGGGCATCATAGCCTAAAGTTGACACATAAAATGACCTATCACAGATAAGATTAACAATGGGTTAGGCATTTCAGAAGAATAGGTTAATGAACTTGAAACCATCACAATTGAAATAATTAAAACAGAAACACAGAGTAAAGAGAATTAAAAAAAAAATTAGCACATCAGTGAACTGTAGTAAAAACTAATATGTCTAATATATCTGTAATTAAAATTCAATGGACATTTACAATCTCTATTTACTTACCTTTAGCAGCATTTGACACTGCTACTTCCCTGTTTTCAAAATACTTCATTTTCTCAGTGACACGTTGTGTTGGTTTTCCTTGGCTGCTTATTCTTTGTTTCTTTTTCTCTTTCTTCTGCCCATCCTTAAATGTACTTTCTTAGGCTTCTTTCTCTTCCAACTCTGCGCACTCTTCTGGGTGACCCCACTTACTACAGTGGCCTCAGTTACCACCTCCATGCTTACTCAAAATAGTTTCTAGTTTTCTTCAATCCAGAACCCTCATGAACATTTGACTCCAATGCTGGGTTGCCTGATGGATCTTTCCTTTTGATGTTTCTTAGGCATTAGAAACCCAACATAATCATAATGGAGTTCAACCCTCTTTCCTTAACTCCCAACCTGCTCCACTCCTCCACTTCCTGTTTGACTGAAGGCATTCACTCCTCTTGCCAAATCAGACATCTGGGGATCATCTCTGACTTCTTTGACTTTACTTTCCATCAATCACAAAGCCTTGCTAATTCGACCTCCTAAACATTTCTAGAATGTACATATTCCTTTATCTTCACTGTCATGAACTTAGGCTAGACAGCTGTCATCTCTCTCTTGGTTTATGGAAAAATATTCTAATTGATTTTCCGTCTCTAGGTTTCCCAGTTCCAGTCAATTTGCTATATTGTAAAATGAAAATCTGACCATGCTATTCTTCTCCTTAAAATGCTTTAGTGCCTCTCACTTTACTCAGGCCACAGTCCAAACTTCTTAGCATTAATTACAAGCATCTGTCCAATCTCCCATTCATTTTTCATTAACCCTTTGCCACCCTATGCTATAAGTTACAGTCATACAGAACTTAATATATAGTTATTGGATTGCATTGAAGTACATGGGCAGGCTTCTGGATCTACCTAAATATATTTCAAAATGACTTATGCCTATGCATTCTTATTTCATCAGATTCTCCAAAGAAGTTTAAGAATCTGGCTCATAGAGGCTAATTTGGTATGGCACGGGGTCACTCCATGCTCCAGTTTCTTTATATATTCAAAATCTTTTTTTTGTTTTTTTTTGCATGCTTTTGACTCATGGAGAATAAGGGAGTGGCCACAATTGAGCCACTAGAACCACTGCAGGCTGATGAAACTCTGATGGGGAAACTCCTTCAAAGGAAAATTAAGTTCTTCATTATCTTTCTTGAGGATGATTGCAATAGTTTAACTAGTATTTCTGCTTCCTGTCTCCTTTAGTCTATCCTGCAGTCTGTTGGCAAAGTCACTAAAAAAGTGCGGGTCTGATCATGTAATTCTTTGGCTAAAACTCTTTAATGGCTCCCGTTGAGGATGAAGTTCAAACTAGTTTTCACTGTGGCTGAGTCACTCTGGTCTGATTCCTGCCTGCTTCTCCATCCAGAGCTCTAACTATGCTCTTATTCCTTGCTTCAGCCACCCCATCTGCCTGTACTTTCCCTAAAAGCCTAGGGGGCTGTTTTTAGTCTTTATTCATTCCACTTGTTTGAAGCATTGCTGAAGTGACCATTTATTTCTCTATGGTTGTTACTACTTCTATTATAGAGTTTGAAGGACTTGGGTGCCTGACACATAGAAAATATTTTCCTTACACCATATATAAAAATTAACACAAGATAAAGACTTAAATGTAAAACCCAAAACTGTAATAACCGTGGAAGAAAATCTAGGCAATACCACACAGGGCATAGGCATGGGCAAAGATTTCATGACGAAAACACCAAAAGCAAAAGCAACAAAAGCAAAAATTGACAAATGTGATCTAATTAAATGAAAAAACGACAAAAGGAAGATTGTAAAGGGTAAGGAATAAAAAGTAAAAAATCAAAGCAATAGAATATAGATTATTCTTTTAAAGACTTTCAGGTAATGAAAAATGAAAAACGTAGGGTATATACCTGGTAACAGGATTGCTGGGTCAAATGGTATTTCTGCCTCTAGGTCCTTCAGGAGCCACCACACTTTCTTCCACAATGGTTAAGCTAATTTACATTCTCACCTCCCACCAACAATATAAAAATTTTCCTTTTTCTCCTCAACCTTGCCAGCATCTGTTGTTTTTTGACTTTTTAATAAGTCATTCTGACTGGTGTCAAATGACATCTCATCATAGTTTTGGTTTGCATTTCTCTAATGATCAGTGATGTTGAGCTTTTTTCACATGCTTGATGGCTGCATGTATGTCTTCTTTTGAGAAGTGCCTGTTCATGTCCTTTGCCCACTTTTTAATGGGAGTTGTTTTGTTGTAAATTTGTTCAAGTTCCTTGTAGACTCTGGATATTAGACCTATGTCAGATGGATAGACTGTAAAAATTTTCTCTCATGCTGTAGGTTGTCTGTTGACTATGATGATAGTTTATTTTGCTGTGCCAAAGCTTTTCAGTTTGTAACCAAACTCAGCCTATGAGTTAAGTATAAATTACAACTTATACAGGTGCAATTCTTTGAGTAAAATTACTTTAGGCAAAGCATCCAATTTATGAAATGTGGAGAAAAAAGAAATTTGTTTTAGTGTGAGATAAATTATCAGATATCATTTTTTTACCTCAATGAAACACTCTCATAAATAAATATTTGAAAATTGGATATTATTTATCACCCATGCCATTTGTGTCATATGAATTTGTCAAATGTTCTTACTTTTAAATGAATTGTAGTCTTCAAATTGATGACACAGAAAATTTCTGTATTCTTTACAACAAATAGGAATTTATTACTAAACTTTTCATCCTCCCACTATTTATCATAAACGCATCCACTGAAAAAGGATATGCAGCTCCATGCATGGCAAGTTTTCTAAACAAGTCTTAGTCCTGGTCACCTAATTCATCTAACTTGTTAGTGGAATATAATCACTGAGATTTAATTCTTACTAAACTAAACCATTTGAGGTTTTAGTTTTTAGGTCTTGAGCCATTTGATCTTCCTTATCTCTTGCATCAGATCATTCCCCAACTAAGCACTAGAAGTGGAGTTCTAATTAATACTAGACAGACTGGAATAATAACCTTATTTTACACAGAGTACTGCTTTTAGTTGTTAATAGCTTCATGTTGGTTTTTCATATCTTATTTATTACCACAACAACCAAATTCTTGCCTTAATATTGACCACAATTCATTTATCTTTTCCAAACTTTAGTTTTTATAAATTTTCCAGATAAAGTTTAATTTTTCAGAAAAAGTTGTATTTTTTTTTCTTTAAGTTCCGGGGTACATGTGCAGAACTTGCAAGAATGTTACACAGGTATATATATGTCACGGTGGTTTGCTGCATCCATTCCCCCATCACCTACATTAGGTATTTCTCCTAATGTTATCCCTCCCCAATCTCCCCACCCCCTGCTATCCCTCCCTTTCAACAGGCCCCAGTGTGTGATGTTCCCCTCCCTGTGTCCATGTGTTCTCATTGTTCAACACTCACTTATGAGTGGGAACATTTGAAAATTCTTTGTTTTAAAATATTTATAGTTTCTGTACCTCATATCATCTTTGACTTTAGCTAGGACTGCAATAAATTGGTAAATTTAGTGGAGGGTTAAGATCTTTTATTCTTCACATTGCTTTAATTTCATCCAATTTTTGTGTTTTTTAAGATGCTTGCTATTTCTACACTAGTGGAAGTAAAATATACATGTCAAATCAATGGAGAATCTGGCATTAACTGTGTGTGCAGAGTGGATTAACTGCAATATTGGCTTAAATATTAATTAAAATCCCACACAAAGGTTCTTAATAATATGGATGACTATTTTGTGAATTGTTTGAGACTGCTTTATTTAAAAAAGATAGAAATTTTGGAAAAAGTAATCTCATTTTGTAAATTAAGAGAATGCCTCTGCCTGGTTGTTTCACAGTGTGTCTGAAATTTTTTAAACTCTTTAAAGAAATGCAGGAATGAAATGAAATGGGTTTACTATTAATATTGTAGAAAGAAACCTGCATGTAAGTCTTATGACTGTTTATGAGGAAACTTTTTTGACAAAAGGATGTTAATAAATAGATGAGGAGAGGAGAGACATGAGAATTTTGGCAGCCTTTTCTCCTAACCTTAAGTTTACCTTATCATCAATGATATCTTAGTTTTTAAAGTATTTCAATTATCACACTTTTTAGTGCAGAACTGTAACAATAATTGTACCTGAAATGGAGGTGAAACCCCACCTAATTTGCCCAGCTCCACCTGGACCCCATTTTTCTGATAAATGTATAGTTTTGAAAAGATTTTTTTATATAGTCTTACAATGGAGCTTTGTATACATGCTTGGTAAAAATATAAGTTTTATACATCTAACTTAATGAAGAAAATTATTTAGCAAGGCCCCTTAAGCTTCTGTTTCTAAAACGTATTATGTTGTTGTTAATTAATTTTTAAAATTTGCGTAAATTTATGGGGTGCCAGTGCAATTTTGTTACGTGCATAGATTATGCAGTGGTCAAGTCAGGGCTTTCAGGTATGTATCCACCAAATTTTATTCATTATACTCATTCAGTAATTTCTCATCATTCACCCCTCCCAAGCTGCCACGTGGCTGAGTCTCCATTGTCTATCATTCCACCCTCTAAGTCTATGTGCTCATGGTTTTTTAGCACCCACTTATGACTGACAACATGTGATACTTAACTTTCCGTGTCTGATTTGTTTCACTTAAGATAGTGAGCTCAGTTTTATCCATGTTGCTGCTAAAAACATGATTTCATTCTTTTCTGTGACTGAATACTATTCTGTTGTGTATGTATACTACATTTTCTTTGCCCAGTCTTTCATTGATGGACACTTAGGTTGATTCTATAACTTTGCTATTGTGAATAATTCTGTGATAACATGTAAGTGCAGGTATCTTTTTGATAAATTGATACAAAGTAGTGGTAAACACAAACTTCAGTTTGTGACTTTCATTTCCCCGATATATGTTCTTGGTACATTAATCTAAAATGAGTTTATGTGTCTGTTTTTATGCCAGCACCATGATGTTTTGAATACTATAGCTCTGTGGTATAATATAATGTCAGGTAGTGTAATGCTTCCAGCTTTCTTCTTTTTGTTCAAGATAGCTTTGGCTATTCCTGGTAATTTGTGGTTCCAGATAAATTTTAGAATTGTTTTTCTATTTCTTTGAATAATGTATTCATTTTGATAGGTATTAAATGGAATTTGTAGATTACTTTGAGTAGTATAGATATTTTTGTAATACTGATTCTTCCAATTCATGAGCATAAAATATCTTTTCATTTTTTTATTGTGTCTTCTTCAATTTCTTTAATCAATTCTTTATGATTTTCACTGTAGAGATTTTTATTGGTCAAGTTAATTCCTAGGCATTTTATTTTAATTGTAGCTATTGTAAATGGGACTAGTCTCTTCATTTCTTTTTCAGATGGTTCATTGTTGGCATTTAGTAATTTACTGATTTGTGTTTGTTGGTTTTGTATCCTACAACTTTACTGAATTTATTTATCAGTTCTAATAGCTTTTTTTTTTTTGATGGAGTGTTTATGTTGTGCCAAATATAAGACCTTATTATCTGTAGACAAAGATAAGTTGACTTCTTCCTTTCCAATTCGTATGTCCTTTCCTCCTTCCCTCCCTTCCTTCTTTCCTTCCTTCCTTCCATTTAATTGCTCTAGCTAGCACTTTAGTACTATGTTGAATAAAAGTGAAAGTAAGCATCTTTATCTTGTTTTAGATCTTAGAGAAGGCTTTCAGTTTTTCCATTTTGTATGATACTAGCTGTGGATTTGTAATATATGGATTTTATCATGTTAAAGTATGTTCCATCTGCCCAATTTTTGAAACTGTCTACCATAAAGTGATGTGGAATTTTTTTACAAATGGATGCCTTGTTAAAAATGTTTCTCTTGTCTCTTTCTTTGACAGAGATAGGCTTTTGCTATGTTGCCCAGGCTGGTTTCAAACTCCTGGTCTCAAAGAATCCTCCTGTTCAATGTCCCAAAGTGCTGGGATTACAGGCATGAGCCACTATGCCAGGCCTGATGCTGAAGTTTATCAATTGATTTTTTTGGTATCTATTAAAATGATAATGTGATATTTGTTTTTCATTCTGTTGATGTATCACATTTTAAAATTTGCATATGTTGAACCAATTTCACATTTCTGGGATGAACTACTTGATCATGGTAAATAATCTTTTTAATGTGTTGTTGAATTTGGTTTACTAGTATTTTATTGGGAATTTTTGCATTTATTTTCATCAGGAATACTGGCTTGCAGGTTTTTTTGTCGTTGTTATTGTAGATTTGTCTGGTTTTGGTATTAGTGTAATGTTGGCCTTGTAGAAAGAGTTTGAAAGTATTCCCTCCTCCTCAGTTTTTTGAAGTAGTTTGAGTACAATTGGAATTATTTCTTCTTTAAATGTTTGGTAGAATTTAGTAGTGAAGTCACTGGGTCCTGGGCTTGTCTTTAATAACAGACTTTTTATTACTGTTCTGTCTCTTTACGTTTTACTGGTCTGTTCAGGTTTTGGATTTCTTCGTGGTTAAAACTTTGCAGATTGTAATGTGCCTAGGATTTATCTGTTTCTACTAGTTTTTCTGATTTATTGGCATACAGTTGTTCATAATAGTTTTTAGTGATCCTTTGGATTTCTGTGATATCAGTTGTAATGTCTCTTTTTTTATCTCTGGTTTCATTTATTGAGTCTTTTCTCCTTTCTTCTAAGTTAACATCGCTACAGGTCAGTTTTGTCTATCTTTTTACAGAAGATTTTGGGTTTTTTTGTTTCATTGATATTTATATTTTTTCAGTCTAAATTTTATTAATTTTGTTCTGATCTTTATTATTTATTTTCTTCTAATTTTGGATTTTCATTGCTTTTATTTTTCTAATTCTTTAAGATGCATTGTTATATTGTTTATTTGAAGTTTATCTAATTTTTTGGTATGTGTTTATTGCTTTAAAGTTCCCTCTTATTACTGCTTTTGCTGCATCCCATGAATTTTGGAACATGTGTTTCCATTTTTATTTGTTTCAAAAAACTTTAAAAATTTCTTTCTCAGTTCCTTCACTGACAGAAAGATTACAGAAAGGAAGAAAGAAAAGCACTTAGTATGTAAAAGTATTTTTTTCTGATAGGTTTCTTGTTTTAATAATATCTGTGTATTTATTTATTGCAGGTTTTTTGTGGTTACCGTGAGGTTTGCAAATAATATTTTATAACCAAATATTTTAAACTGATGACAAGTTAACTCTGATTACAAAGAAATAAAACAAGTAAGCAAAGAGAATACTAAAAACTCTACACTTTAACTCCATCCTCCTGCTTTTTGACTTTTTGTCATCTCAATTTATATCTTTTTATATTGTCAATCTCTTAAAAAGATGTTGTAGTTATTAATTTTTGGTAGGTTTGTCTTTTAGTCTTCCTACTAAAGATCTGAGTATTTTACACACTGCAATTAGTTTTGAAATATTTTATATTTGTCTGTGTACTTATTATCAGTGATTTAGTTTTATACCTTCAGAGGATTTCTTGTTCATTCACATGTTTTTCTTTCGGATTGAAGAACTCGCTTGAGTATTTCTTGTAAGACAGATCTGGTATTTGACAAGATCTCTCAGCTTTTGTTTTCTGTGAAAGTATTTCTCCTTTATGTTTGAAGGATAATTTTGCTGGACATAATAATCTAGGTGGAGTTTGTTTTCCTTCAGCACTTTGAATACATCATTTCACTCTGTCCTAGCTGGTAAGGCTTCTGCTGAGAAGTCTGCTGTCAGACATATCAGAGCTCCTTCATATGTTGTTTGCTTCTTTTCTCTTGCTGCTTTTAGGATTCTTTCTTTATCCTTTCCCTTTGAGAGTCTATTATGTACCTTGAGATCATCTTATTTGGATTGAATCTTATTTGGGTTAAATCTTATCAAGAAGGTCAAGAACTATGGCCTTCTTGTACCTGGATATTCATATCTTTCTCTGTGTTTGAAAAGTTCCGTTATTATTTCTTTGAATAAACTTTCTACTCTGATTCATATTCACTGATATTCTCCCTCTCTCTGTCTCTCTCTCTCTCTGTCTCTGTTTCTCTCTCTCCTTCCTCTTTAAGGCCAACAATTCTTAAATTTGACCCTCTGAGGCAGTTTTCTAGATCTTGTAGGTATGCTTTATTTTTTTTTTTATTCTCTTTTCTGCCTTCTCATCTGACTGTATTTTCATATAGCCTATGTTCAGGTTTACTGATTCTTTCTTCTGCTTCATCAATTCTGCTTGCTAAAGACTTTGTATTTATTTTACAGTTTGTCAATTTAATTTTTAAGCTTCAAAATTTCTGTTTGATATTTTACTTTATTTTTATTTATTTATTTAAAGTGCATTTTAGGTTTTCGGGTACATGTGAAGAACATGCAAGATTGTTGGATAGGTATACGCACGGCAGTGTGATTTGCTGCATTCCTCCCCATCACCTATATTTGGCATTTCTCCCCATGCTATCTCTCCACAACTCCCCACCCCCCGCTGTCCCTTCCCTATTTCCCCCCTACAGACCCCAGTGTGTGATGCTCCCCTCCCTGTGTCCATGCGTTCTCATTGTTCAACACCCATCTATGAGTGAGAGAACATGCAGTGTTTGATTTTCTGTTCTTGTGTCAGTTTGCTGAGAATGATGGTGTCCAGGTTCATCCATGTCCCTACAAAGGACATGAACTCATCGTTTTTTATGGCTGCATAATATTCCATGGTGTATATCTGCCACATTTTCCCTGTCCAGTTTATCATCGATGGGCATTTGGGTTGGTTCCAGGTCTTTGCTATTGTAAACTGTGCTGCAATGAACATTC
>CAUYNB010044333.1:0-68508 GCA_963574225.1 Lagothrix lagotricha
TTATTGCTACATATTTTCCTCTAGAGACTGCTTTAAATGTGTCCCAGAGATTCTGGTATGTTGTGGCTTCGTTCTCGTGTGTACCTATGCAACAATCTTGTATGTTCTTCACATGTACCCCAAAACCTAAAATGCAATAAAAAATATATATTTAAAAAAAAAAAAAGAAAAGCCTTCTATAGGTTATGAAAGGCCTTCTCATGCTTGGGTAACTATTGAGGACTTAATCCATAAATAGGTAGCAATCTCAGAAAAAAAATTTGATCTTGCTTTCTGCAAAACTCAATTAAGAAGGAAATCTTAAATGGTATTTTGTGAGGGATCTAGGAAAAGTTTGAATTGTATTTTGTCTATTAGGAGATAGTGATAATCCCATCTAAGTCATTCCCCAAATAGTGCATTGAGTTTTTATGACATTATAATTACCTTTTGAAACTCTGTTCTTTTTCTGCTAGGGCTCAGTGCAAGTAGATGGAGTTGTTTTTACAGACTTAGTTTTTGTGTGTTCTTTGAAGAAAGTAGGGGATTCACTACTTATTGTATAAGAAACGGAATCACAAAGGAAATTTAGGTCTTTGAAACTTCTGTTGAGGACCTGGAAAAAATGGGAGGGGCTTCACTGAATCCTGGGGACATGATCAATCCAGATATATTGTTGTTTTCTGTAGATAAAGAAAAGAAGGTATTGACTGTCTTCATATATGGTACACAGAGCAAAGATCAATTAATAGTGAAGCAAGTGGTTTCAGGTGGAATTGATGATGGGTAGATAATCGATGTAAGTACTATAGTGAATGAAGGGATAATAATTTTGTTAATGGCGAGGAGATCTCAAACAAACTAATATCCTTGTCCTTTTGATGTCTTTAATGTCAGGGAGTGAAAGTTACAAGGACTGTTTCAGAGTATGAAAAGGCCTTTGGATATATGGCCTTCAACTATTGATGAGTCCATCGCTTCTGGCTGCAAGGAATATTGGGGAAATCTAGGTAATGATTTTTCAGGATCTATCTGAATTTTAACAGGTTTTATTCTAGTTTACCTATGTCAGTGGAACTTTTAGTCCATAGAGTGAGGTACAGTGCTAGGACTTCTGTATTTGACATGCATTAAATATAATAGAGAGGGCAAAGATATGCCCAGAACAGATACAACTTGATTATGAATAGAGGAGTCCTCTGGAACATCCATAAAGATTTCCTCTGGTGTAGATTTAATATTACAATTCCATTTGCAAAGTAAGTCTTTCCCTATTAAACTTGCAGGTATGGTGTCACAAAGCAGGGAAAAATGTCTTTTGATCAAGGGTGCAAGGGTTAGAGTTCTGGGCTGGGAGATAGGGAAGATCTGTGTTATCAGGAATACCTACACGCTATTTGGCATGTTTATTCCTAAGAAGAGACTGTGAAAAGGTGTCAGGGTTTCACTGTAGAAAGAACAGCACTTCTATCAACCAGGAATTAATGAGGTGAATCACTGTATTTATAGTTAACTCATTTTGAGTGTTTAATTGTAAGACAAGATATTGGGTTACATTTTTTCTTCCTTGGTTTGCTCTAGTTGATGTAAACTGAGAGATTTTGTTTTGGTTTGGTTTTTCTTTTGTCACATGGAATGATATCTTTTCCAGTGTCCCTTCCACTTACAATATCTATAAATATCCTTGTTAATAAGTATTTGACTGGGAATTGGCCACTTAACTGTTAGATCAGCACTGCCATAATGTTATTTTGGGTCCTGTTTTTATTTTCGTTTTAAAGCTCTTCCAAAATGTTCTGTCAGGAGTTGTAGGTGGACATAGTATAAATGAGCAAATACAGAGTGAAAAAGACACCACTTCTCTTTCCTGGGACCTGAAATACGTAATAGATGCATTGTAAGCCTCAATTTGGGTTAAAATTTCCCTATAAAACATTTTGTTAATTCAGGGAAATGCATAACGGATATATAGAATGGGAACTTGATCAAGTTAGACTAGGCTTTAAATGTAGGTAGATAGGTCCAGTAATCAGAAAACAAGCCATATATTTAATATAAATAAGCATATGCTTCATATAAAACACCTTATTAGGACAATAATATGTGCACTATCAGGTGCATCCACTTATGTATTTTTTTTTTTAAACAAACTATTTCATGCTTTAGATCTTCCTTTATTTCAGTGGTCTGTATCCATGGGTAATTTTGCTCCCTGGGGGACATTTGGCAATGTCTAGAGACATTTTTGGTATCACAACTAGGGGCAGAGGGATTGCTACTGATACCTGGAAGACAGAGGTCAGGGATTCTACAATGCACAGGACTCTTTCCCATACCCACCAGTAAAGAATTATTTAGGCCAAAATATCAATAGTGCTAAAGTTGAAAAGCCCTGCTTTGTTTAGCAAAGGTGTTGGAATTCTGAAAGCATATCCCTCAATTACCTATTTGTCAATGCCAGAAGGATAGCTTGTTAGTTACTTAATCTCATACAATTGAGAATGGGGGCTGGGCTGAGTGGGCCAAAGGGACCAGGGCTGGTATGAGGTGGGAAGATGGAAATGACTTCAACATTAATTTATTAACAGAGATATTTAATTCTTTGAAGTGGGAAACAGCTACTCAGTAGGACCCAGGTTACCATGGTAGCACATGACTTCAATCACTCCTGATTAATTTCTAGCGATTACAATAAAGGATGAGCCTTCTCTTAAATCTCTTGTCAAGACTAAGAGAAACAGCATCAAATGATGCTTCTAAGAAGCAGAGTCTGATGCATTCAATTTTAAAAGCTAGGGTTTGTTTTAATCCTGTGCCTTGCTTAGAAATGGCAATACTGTGCCTCTGCACCGTGAGAGTCTTCTTGCCATATGCTGCTGATAAAATGATTACCACTGGCATCTCCCAACCATCTGCTCCTGGAATTTCAGACTGTAAAGGTGAAATTGACTTAGAGCTGCATCAAGGATACTAGAGACTGTTTTGTCTTTTTCATTCTGTTAGTGTGTTGCTCATGTTTATTTTAAGTAGCTGAAACAGCAGCAAATAATGATGCTAAATTTTCAATGCCTATTTACTATGTTTATTTATAACAGATTGTCAAATCCTGATAGGTGTTTACATCTTTGGTAGTGCAAGCTTATTTCCATTTTAAAATGTTTTATTTATTCAGATTTTTGCAACAACTCAGGAAATAAAACGTGTACAACTATCTCTTTAATCAAATATATTCATTTTTAATATTCCATTCCAGTGTTGTTTATATAAATACATGAGGTAATACAATTTTGTATTATTCCTTTGCATCTACTCATTAGAAACTGGAATTTTTCCTTAGTTATCACAATCATGATTTTACACCTGAGGCGTTTCTTGAGTAGAATTTCTAAATTCTTCAGGGAAAATGCAAACAGTACTTGCTTCCACAGGGGCGGGCTGGATCGCCTCTCCTGAGTGAGGGTGAGAGTCAAGCTGTCGGTCCATCCTGCAGCACTGATGACTGAACACATCCCAACACCTCTTATGAGGACCTGAGAGAGCAGTTTGGCAAATCGACTGTTTTTGTTAAACATACTTTAAAAATTTTCTATGGTTTCTTAAACATGCCCTGAGTGTCTATTCCACAACAAGCTCTGTGCTGCCCATGAATATGCAGGTGAACAAAAGAGATGTACATGGGCCTTGTTGTCTTCTTTCCATTCTGGTGTAATAAAACTGTGGGGCGCTGAGGGTGGATAAGCACGGTGCTCTGGGAGAATGCAATAGGAGCATCTGATTAGTCTCAGGGAAGTGGGTAACAGTCATTCCCCTCACTCTTCAAAGCTAAATAAGGTAGCTGTAGATATGCACCCGCAGATCCTGCCCTGGCTTTTGTGTCTGTTCTAATGATCCTTTGTTAGTTGTATTCCTAGGTATTTTATTCTCTTTGTAGCAATTGTGAATGGCAGTTCATTCTTCATTGGGCTCTCTTTAAGTCTGTTATTGGTGTATAGGAATGCTTGTGATTTCTGCATGTCGATTTTGTATCCTGAGACTTTGCTGAAGTTGCTTATCAGCTTAAGGAGATTTTGGGCTGAGATGATAGGGTCTTCTAAATATACAATCATGTCACCTGCAAATGGAGACAATTTGACCTCCTCCTTTCCTAATTGAATACCCGTTATTTCTTTTCCTTGCCTGATTTCTCTGTCTAGAACTTCCAATACTACATTGAATAGGAGTGGTGAGAGAAGGCATCCTTGTCTAGTGCCTGATTTCAAAGGGAATGCTTCCAGTTTTGCCCATTCAGTATGATATTGGCTGTGGGTTTGTCGTAAATTGCTTTTATTATTTTGTTATATGTTTTGTCGATATCTAGTTTACTGAGGATTTTTAGCATAGAGGGCTGTTGAATTTTGTTGAAGGTCTTCTCTGCATCAATTGAGTTAATCATGTGGGTTTTGTCTTTGGTTCTGTTTATGTGACGGATTACATTTATAGACTTGCGTATGTTGAACCAGCCTTGCATCCCCAGGATGAAGCCTACTTGATGGTGTTCACTATGCTTTTTGATGTGCTGTTGCATTCACTTTGCCAGTATTTTATCGAAGATTTTTGTGTCAATGTTCATCATGGATACTGGCCTGAAGTTTTCCTGGTTAGTTCAGTCTCTGCCAGGTTTTGGTATCAGGATGATGTTGATCTCACAGAATGAATTAGGGAGGATTCCCTCTTTTCGTATTATTTGGAATAATTTCAGAAGGAATGGTACCAGTTCTTCTTTGTATGTCTGGTAGAATTCTACTATAAACCCATCTGGACCAGGACTTTTTTTGATTGGTAATATATTAATTGCTGCCTCAACTTCAGCCCTTGTTATTTTGGTCTATTCAGGGTTTCGACTTCTTCCTGGTTTAGTCTTAGGAGAGTGCAAGTGTCCAGGAATTTATCCATTTCTTCCAGATTTACTGGTTCATGTGCATAGAGCTGTTTGTAGTAATCTATGACGGTAGTTTGTATTTCTGTGAAATTGGTAGTGATATCCCCTTTATCATTTTTAATTGCATCTATTTGATTCTTCTCTCTTTTCTTTTTTATTAGTCAGGCTAGATATCTATTTTGTTGATCTTTTAAAAAAATCAGCTCCTGGATTTATAGATTTTTTGAAGGGGTTTTTGTGACTCTATCTCCTTCAGTTCTGCTCTGATCTTAGTTATTTCTTGTCTTCTGCTAGCTTTTGAGTTTTTTTTTTTTTTATTTTGCTCCTCTAGCTCTTTCAATTTTGATGACAGGGTGCTGATTTTAGATCTTTCCTTGTTTCTCATGTGGGCATTTATTGCTATAAATTTTCCTCTAGACACTGCTTTAAATTTATACCAGAGATTCTGGTACATCATGTCTTCATTCTCATTGGTTTCGAAGAGTGTCTTTATTTCTGCCTTCATTTCATTGTTTATCCAGTTGACACTCAGGAACAAGTTGTTCAGTTTCCATGAAGTTGTGCAGCTTTGAGTGAGTTTCTTAATCCTGAGTTCTAATTTGATTGCACTGTGGTCTGAGAGATTATTTGTTATGATTTCCATTCTTTTGCATTTGATGGTGAGAGATTTACTTCCAATTATATCATCAATTTTAGAGTAAGTGCTATGTGGTACTGAGAAGAATGTATATTCTGTAGATTTGGGTTGGAAAGTTCTGTAGATATCTATTGGGTTCACTTGTCCAGATCTCCTTTATTTATTATTTTTATTTTTTTGAGACAGAGTTTCACTCTTATTGCCCAGGCTGGAGTGCAATGGCACTATCTCAGCTCACCACAACCTCCACCTTCTGGGTCCAAGTGATTGTCTTGCCTCAGCCTCCCAAGTAGCTGAGATTACAGGCATGTGCCACCACACCCAGCTAATTTTGTATTTTTAGTAGAGATGGGGTTTCTCCCTGTTTGTCAGGCTGGTCTCAAACTCCCAACCACAGGTGATCTGCCTGTCTTGGCCTCCCAACAGATCTGCTTTTAAGTCCTAGATATCCTTGTTGATTTTCTGTCTTATTGATCTGTCTAATATTGAGAGTGGAATGTTCAAGTCTCCCACTATGATTGTGCAGGAATCTAAGTATCTTTGTAGGTCATTAAGAACTTGCTTTATGCATCTGGGTACTTCTGTATTGGGTGCATATATATTTAGGATAGTTAGCTTTTCTTGTTGTATTGATCCTTTTACCGTTATGTAATATCCTTCTTTGTTTCTTTTGATCTTTGCTGGTTTAAAGTTCATTTTATCAGAGAATAGGATTACAACCCCTGCTTTATTTTTGCTCACCATTTGCTTGATAAATCTTCTTCCATCCCTTTATTTTGAATTTATGTGTGTCTTTGCATGTGAGATGTATCTCCTGAACACAACACACTAATGGTTCCAGTTTGCCAGTCTGTTTCTTTCAACTGGGGCATTTAGTCTGTTTATGTTTAACATTAATATTGTTAGGTGTGAACTTGATCCTGCCATTTTGTTACTGGTTGGATGTTTTGCCCTTTGGTTGGCGCAGTTTCTCTATTGTGTCATTAGTCTTTACTATTGTTTTTTTTTTTTTTTTTTTTTTGCAGTGGCTGGTACTGGTTATTCCTTTCCATGTTTAGTGCTTCCTTCAGGAGCCCTTGTAAGGCAGGTCTGATGGCAACAAAATCTCTCAGCAATTGCTTGTCCATAAGGGATTTTATTTGTCCTTCACTTATGAATCTTAGTTTGGCTGGATATAGAATTCTGGGCTGAAAGTTCTTTAAGGATGTTGAATATTGACACCCACTCTCTTCTGGCTTGCAGGGTGTCTGCTGATAGATCTCCTGTGAATCTGATAGTCTTCCCTTTGTGGGTAACCTGACCTTTCTCTCTGGTTGTTCTTAGCGTTTTTTTCTTCATTTCAACCCTGGTGAATTTGACGGTTATGTGCCTTGGGGTTGCTCTTCTTGAGGAATATCTTTGTGGTATTCTCTGTATTTCCTGTATTTGAATGTTGGTCTGCCTTGCTAGGTTGGGGAAGTTTTCCTGGATAAAATCCTAAAGAGTGTTTTCCAGCTTGGATTCATTCTTCTTGTCATCTTCTGGTATACCAATCAAGAGTAGATTTAGTCTTTTCACTTAATCCCGTATTTCTTGGAGGCTTTGTTCATTTTTCTTCAATCTTTTTTCTCTTTTCTTGCCTTCTCATTTTATTTCATTGAGTTGATCTTCAATCTCTGATATCCTTTCTTCTGCTTGATCAATTCAGCTATTGAAACTTGTGTAAGCTTCACGGAGTTCTTGTGCTGTGTTTTCCAACTCCATCAAGTTGTTTGTGTTCTTCTCTAAGCTTGTTATTCTAGTTAGCATTTCATCTAACCTTTTTTCAAGGTTTTTAGTTACTTTGCATTGGGTTAGAACATGTTCCTTTAGCTCTGAGAAGTTTGTTATTACCCATCTTCTGAAGCCTGCTTCTGTCAATTCGTCAAATTTGTTCTCCATCCTGTTTTGTTCCCTTGCGAGTGAGGAGTTGTGTTCCCTTGGTGGGGACGAGGCATTCTGGTCTTTGATTGTTTCATCCTTTTGGCGTTGGTTTCTTCCCATCTTCTTCGATTTATCTAGCTTTGATTTCAGGTAGCTGCTTGGGGTGGTGGCCATTCCTTTGCCTGCCTGCAGAGGGACTGCTGGGCTGCCATGGATTTAGTGGAGCTGCTGTGTAGATTTCCTGCGTCTTTTGTTTACTCAGGAAGATTAGGCCTGCCTCTGTAATGGTGGCTGCCCTTCCCACTGACAAGCTCATTCATTCCTGGTTGCTTTCTAACTGATGTGTTAGCTGCAATACTCTCAAGTGAGAGGGCTTCAGCCTGCTGGGATTTATGAGAGAGGGATCCTACAGGCCATATTGCCTGATTCCCCACTTTCAGTTCCCTTTCTTTCTGGAGGGCGGGTAGCTCCGTGCATCAGCCAGTACTTCCGCCTAGATCTATGCCGACACCCCCGGCACCACCAGAGTTGCTGCTCAGCCCTGTTCAGGCAGTTCATGGGTGCTTTTCAGCCGGGTGAAGATCTCCTGTTCTGTGGGTTTTTGAGGGCTTGGGTGAAGCGCATTATCTGAATTGAAGTCCCGGAGGGGGAAAGCCCCCAGTCCTCTGGTCAGTTGCACATACCTACTGCGTGGGGCAGTGCCCCACCCTGCCTCACCTTGCCCTCTTTGGTTTATACCCTCTGTCCAACCAGACCCACAAAATGAACGTGGTGCCTCATTTGGAACTGTGGAGACCACCTCTTCTGCGTCTCTCTCACTGGGAACTGTGTTCTGGAGCTGCCTGTATTTGTCCGTCTTGGAAATGATCAGCTCATCCTTGAAGATCCTTATTTCGGATTGATCCACGTTTCTGATCTAAGTTGTTCTGCTTGAAGAAATTCTTTCAGCATTTTTTGTAGGATAGGTCTGTTATTAATAAATTTTATTAGTCTTTGTTTTACAGACATCATTTTTATTTCTCCTTTATATTTTCTTTTTTAGAGACAGTCTCACTTTGTCTCTTGTGCTGGAATGCAGTGACATGATCTTGGCTCACTGCAGTCTCATTCTTAGGCTCAAAAGATCTTCCTACCTCATTCCCCCAAGTATCTGGGACTACATGTGTGTGCCACCATGCCAGCTAACTTTTTGTAGATATGGGATTTCACCATGTTGCCCAGGCTGGCCTCAAGCTCCTGAGCTCAAGTGATCCACCTGCCTCAGCCATCCAAAGTGCTGGGATTATAGGTGTAAGCCATCACACCCAGCCTCTTCTTTGCTTCTGAAATACATTTTTGCTGGTCTAGAATTCTGGGTTGGCAGACTTTTTTTTTTTTTTTTCCTTATAGCACTGTTAAAGACTCTTCATTGTCTTCTTGAAGGCGTAGTTTCTGACAATAAATGCACTGTAATCTTTAATGTTGTTCCCCTGTAGGAAATGTCTTTCTCTTATAGCTGCCATCAAGATTTTCTCTTTGTCTTTGAATATTTCCTGAGTTGGAATACTTCTTCATTTGTATTTGGCATTATTTAAGCTTTTTGAATTTGTGGTTTAATAAATGTCATTAATATTTAAAAATTCTTGACCATTTATTTTTTAAAATATGTATCCTGACCTGTTGTGTCTCTCACTGCTCTTTGCAAGATTACAATTACATGCTAGTTCTTTTTATTTTTGTTTGAGTAATTTCTATTGACCTATCTTCAATCTCACTGATTTTTCTTAGGCTGTGTTTATTCTACTCAAAGGACTTCAAAGCATTCTTTATCTTTCTTACTGTGTTTTTATTTCTATTAATTCTATTTGATTGTGTCTTATGGTTACCATCACTCTGCTGAAATTGCCCACATGATATTACTTGTTGTCTAACTTTTCCATTAGAGCTATCCACATTACTAATTACAGTTTTTTTAAAATCCCCTGTTTGATAGTTCTAACATCTGTGTCATATTTGAGACTCATTCTAATAATTGCTTTGCCTCTTAAAGGTGTATTTTTCTTGCCTTCTCATGCTTCATAATTTTTGTTAAAAGCTGGATATCTTGTACAGAGCAGTAGATACTGAGGTAAGTATTTTTTATGCTTGCAGATCAGTCTACCTTTCCATCTTTTAAACATTAAGTATAGGGGCTTGTGTTCAACTAGATAGGAATTAGACTGGATTTGAGGTTTCTGTTGCTATGGTTACCATGGACTTAAATGATTTTTAGTGATATTTTGTGTTTAGGTGATAGGCTGGTTTCTAAGAGATTATTTTTCTAATTTCTGCTCATCCTTTGGGTCTTTACTTTCAGCTGTTCCCCAGACAGAATTTTTCTCTTGGTCTTCTCCCATCTGTATCCCTCTGTCATTTTTCCTTTATACCTTCTTAGCCTGCTGGTAAAGAGTAGATGGGGTGGTTCTCTGTTCTGATTAAACCCTGTCTTCTGCAATTATAGTATCCCTAAGTTTCAGAAATTTTGCCTTCACAAGTGTTCCTGATCTTCTTCCAGATCTAGCGCTGTACCTGTCCCTTTCCCAGTGGTTGAGCTTCATGTTTTTCTTTGTTCCCAGCTTCAGTGGGCTTCTACCAGTGCCCTCATGCAATATTTTTTGTTGGCCTCTCTCCTGTAGATTAGGAGTTTTGTTCCATATTGAAGATAGGAGAAGTTGGTCTGGAAGTGTTTCAGCAGTGTTGCTGTTCTTCCCTGGCCAACACTGGGAGGGAAATTTTTTAAGAATCCTCCCATAATTTTCACTGGAATGTGTCCTGGAGTTCATGGAGGGATAAGTCTGTAACTGCTAATACCTCTCTGTAGTTCTCAGCAGCTTCATACTCTCACTCTAACTCACAATCCACTTTTAGTAATTCATTTAAGATTCTACTGGAATTATTCTCTCTGGCTTATATAGTGTTTGTGTATATCTGCCCCAGGTAAAATAAGTGCTGAGGTTCTATTTCTTCTGTTGGTGCCCATCTCTTTGACTTTTTGGTTAGTTGTTTACTCTGTTACATCGGTTCTATAGCGTAATCAGAATGATTTCTTAAGGAGCATTTAGTCCAGGATTTTATTTGTTGTTAGTGAGGGGTAATGCTCTTTCCAGCTGTCCATATCTCTGCGCTGAAACTGAACTCTGCAATGTCTATTGGAGAATCATGTTTAAGTTTCCCAATTTCATGGATTGGAGCACTCAACATAGAAAAGATGTCTCTTCTCCTTAGGATGATCTGTAGATGTAGGTAATTTCTATCAAAATCCCAGTAAGGAGTTTTCAGACATAGTACAAGCTAATTGTAAAAATTAATGAAAAGACAAAACACTGAAATAACGAAAACAATATTGAAAAAGAATAAAGTAGGAGGAATGACTCTATCCAATGTTAAGGCTTATTATAGCTGTATTAATCAAGAGATTATGGTATTGACAGATAGATACACAGATCAATTGGGAAAAAAACTGAGAACCCAAAACAGACCCACACAATTATGCCCAATGGATTCTTTTTTCTTTAACAATTGCATAATAGCAGTTCAAGAGAGGAATAATAGATTTTTTTAACAGTTGATGCTTGGAAAATTGGCTATCTATAGGCAAAACAAAACAAATCTCACAACAAATGTCAAATCTTACACAAAAATTAACTCAAAATGGATCATGGGCATATATGTAAAATATAAAACCAAAAATTTTATAGGAAAAAATGGGAGAAATTCTTCAGTCCTGAAGGCTGGCCAAAGAGTTTGTAAGTGTGACACCAAAAGCAGAGTCCATTAAGGAAAAATCAACAAACTAGACCTCATCAAAAGTAACTATTTTCTTCTGTAAAAGAAGCTGTGAAGAATAAAAAGGGGAAAATAGACTTAAATAAAATACTTTCAGTTCATATATTCAACAGAGACTTTGTATTTAGAATATGTAAAGAAATCTCAAGACTGAAGAGTTTAAAAAATTTAATTATAAAATGAGTAGAGGCAGGAACAACAATTTCACCAAAGAGGGCATGCAGATGACACATAAGCACATGAAAAAATATTCACCATTATCCATTAGGAAAACGCACATTAAAACATAATGAACTATCACTACATACCTATTAGAATGGTAAAATGACATACATGAAGCCAACAAACATATGAAAAAATGCTCATCATCACTGGTCATTAGAGAAATGCAAATCAAAACTACATTGAGATACCATCTCACATCAGTTAGAATGGCGATCATTAAAAAATCTGGAGACAACAGATGCTGGAGAGGATGTGGAGAAATAGGAACACTTATATACTGTTAGTGGGAGTGTAAATTAGTTCACAAATTGTGGAAGACAGTGTGGCAATTCCTCAAGGACCTAGAAATAGAAATTCCATTTGACCCAGCAATCCCATTACTGGGTATATATCCAAAGG
The DNA here is from genome assembly GCA_963574225.1 of Lagothrix lagotricha. Classification (NCBI taxonomy): domain Eukaryota; kingdom Metazoa; phylum Chordata; class Mammalia; order Primates; family Atelidae; genus Lagothrix; species Lagothrix lagotricha. Next base: position 11,865 of record CAUYNB010044333.1, read on the forward strand.
ATTATAAATCGTTCTGTTATAAGGACACATGCACATGTATGTTCGTTGCAGCACTGTTTACAATAGCAAAGACTTGGAACCAATCCAAATGCCCATCAGTGATAGACTGGATAGGGAAAATGTGGCAGATATACACCGTGGAATATTATGCAGCCACAAAAACCGATGAGTTCAAGTCCTTTGTAGGGACATGGATGAACCTGGAAACCATCATTCTCAGCAAACTGACACAAGAACAGATAATCAAACACCGCATGTTCTCACTCATAGGTGGGTGTTGAACAATGAGAACACATGGACACAGGGAGGGGAACATCACACACTGAGGTCTGTGTGGGGGGACTAGGGGAGGGACAGCAGGGGGTGGGGAGTTGGGGAGGGATATCATGGGGAGAAATGCCAGATATAGGTGATGGGGAGGAAGGCAGCAAACCACATAGCCATGTATATACCTATGCAACAATCCTGCATGTTCTTTACATGTACCCCAGAACCTAAATGCAATTATATATATATTGTTTTTTTTTAAAAGGAAAATGAAAACGATTTGGCCCCTTATGTGAGCTCAGTACCTGTTAGCTATTGTTATGATGATAATTAAAACACTCATTGGTGGAGCAATTGATATTAACAAAGAGATTTCATAGTAAGATGCAAGATGAAATCCCTTTCAGAAATATAGATTCTAAATTTTTCTGTAGCCTGTCACTGACTAGAAGGGTGTCATGATTGCCACAAGGCCAGGAATTTAAAAGGCAGCTTTAAAACTGTTGTAATAGTAAAAGCAATTGGTGTTTGTTGAGTATCCCACAGCATACAATCACGTCGCACATAGAAATACACCCTGCACAGCAACAGCCCCGTGAGGTTGGGATGACAGGTATGGTATTGCCCCTGTTTCTGTGCTGAAGCTAGGGTAGTGGCTGTGACGTGGTGGTGAGGGAGGAAGCTGGGCATCAAGGCCTGGCCCCGCGCTGGGGCAGCCTGCTTCCCAGCACTCCCCACAGGCCACATTCCTCCTCAGCTGTCACTTCGCCTCGGGAAGCCAGTTTGAAGGAGAATGAGGGCGCTTCAACTGTTCTCTCTCCTCAGCCCCTGCTGTATAGGAGCTGCTGGCCTGGGTTCCACCCTGCTTCTGCCACATGCTCACTGTGTGACCTTGGCAAGAAACTTCACTTTCCTTGACTTCAGTTTCCTTATCTGAAAGATGGAGATATTAATAGTACCTACCTCAGCAGGTTATGTAATCTTACACTAAAGTACATTATTTTTGTATGCACGTAGGACAGTGTCTGTCATAGAAGAAACAATGTCTCTACCGCCTCCCTTCCAAGGACACTTTCACTGAGTGGAAGCTGTTTTGAAACTCTTGAATTTTTGCAGTGAAGCTAAGCAAGGAATGCCTCATTGCCTGGATCCACTATAGAGCCAAGAAACTGTTTAGGGAGTTAGCTACAGGGCAGCAGAACAGGCACTGGGCTTTTGGGGGAAAGAGTTGCTCCCCACTCATTGAATGGCTTCAGCATGTGGCTTAACCCTCTAACCCTTAGTTTTCCCTTAGGTAAAATTACTTTATGAAATTATTGTGAGGATAGGTGAGGAAATGTGGGCAAAATGGTTTTCACAGTGACTGGCACAGCTCACACCCTGGACAAGCGGTAGTGCTAGTCATCTTGCCTGTGCTACTTGCTGCCTGGCATGGCCTGGCTGGCACAGACACTGCCCAGTCCCTGCCATCAGGAGCTGCAGGCCAAAAGGCAAATCCCAAGTGATCCTTGCATTGGTTCTGGGTTCCTGGGTTGGCAGAGATGGGCCCCTGCTGCCTGCCGCCTCCTAGGAAGGAACACTGTCTATTCCCTGAGACATGTGTCTTGCTGTTTGGCACCAAGAACAGGATTTAATGAAAGCAGTTTAAATCAACATGCCCTGCACTCAACAACCAGCCCTGTATTGAAATGTGAGCTGACAAGTTCCCCAGCACTTTGGTTAGGTTTGTGGAAACAGTGAAGTCAGATTTTATACAAGTGTTTACTCAGTTCCCTGGCTTCCTGGCAACTTGGCTTCCAGTCTCATCTCAGAAATTCCTCTTTCAATCCAGCCTCATGCATGTGGTCTTCCTTCCTGATAAACCACACCAGATAACTGTTGGAACAGATTCTTATGGCCTAGAAGAACATAGGACATAGGCCCCAGGGGGACTTCACTTCCTGATTCATTTGGGAGAATGATACTGATCAGGGTGGTAGTGACGGTGGGAGAGGTGGCTACTGCTGATGCTGTTACACAGATAGAGAAGAGTTGGAGAGGGGTAATGACTGACCCGGAGTGAGTCAGCTTTCCAGTGGCAGTTGAATTAAATCCAGGCCCTTTGTTCCCAAGTCCTCAGGTCTTGCCTCATGCCCACTTTCTATCCAAAGAGGTGTTCATTTTGCAGTCTTACATTTCTTTCTGACAAGCCACAGGATAGAGTAACAAAGAGCCATCCATTTCTTAGTGTTGAGCGTGTACCAGGCACTGAAATAAGTCCTTTACAACCTTATCTGAGTTAGGGTTCATAAGAACCCTGGGAAGGAAGTATTACTAGTATTACCATTTCCAGATGAGGAAACTGAAGCTCAGAAAGATTAAATTACATGCCGGCATCCTTTTTCCCCAACCCTCACCCAATTAATAAGTGGCAGAGTCCAGATTCAAACCAGATCTGGCTGCAAGGTCTCTCCTGAACACTATGTTATACTGAGCAATGTATTCTAATCAATCTCTCTTTCTCTCTCTAACCAAGCTGTGAACTCCGTGAGGTTGGGGCCTATCAGTATCCCTAGCATAGGGCAAACATGCATTAGGTTCTCGGTGATGATTCCATGAATGACTTAACCAGTGAATAGTCAAAGGAAGAAGAAGAGTCCACTGGGAACACAGGGAAGGGAGTGGCTGCAGCTGAAAGCTCTGTCCAGGAAGATGCCAGCACACGACCCAACAGCGAACCTAATCCCTTCTCTCAGGACTCCACCTCCTCCCCACCTCCTCACAAACCCCTTCTCTCCCACTCCCCACACATTGTGCTGGGCTAACACCAAACACATCTCTGCACTCCTTCTCTGTCACTTCCCAGACCTAGATAATGTTTTACGTGCAGTGCCAGCCAGCCAGAAGCCCTCTTGGACAAAAGCTGGCATCATTTCACCTCCTCGAAGCCATCTTCCCCAGGGAGCAGGCCTGCTGGGCTGGATGCCTCATCAACTTTTGCATAAAGTGGGTACACTCAGAAGCACGGCCGTGCGGAACAGCTCACATCTCCCCTTCCAAACGCTTTAGTTGGCTTTTCACCCTGTTGGCTCAGAGCTGTCTCAGAACAGGGAAAGAATTTAATCTGTTTGAGATGGTCCTTAGAATTGGAAAGGCTCACCTTTCTTTCACAGCTCAATGGATTCTAAAGATTTCGTGCTCTGTGTCATTTTCCATGGTACCTTTTCAAAGGCCATCCCTAAGGCTCATGATTTGCCCTTGTTGATTCTCCTTCGGGTCTTCCTTCTCCACCTCACCCCCATAGGCCCTCTCCTCAGCCTCATAAATTCATTCCTCATTTTCACTGCTCTGTGAGCTCTCTCCAGTCTTGTCTCCCATAAATGACTTTTATTTGAGACGGCCCTCTCACTATATTTTATTCCTTAGGGTTGCTGGCTCACGGAAGCAGTGCATGGCAGAGATTCTGCCTGTAAAATGCTCATGCTGTGGGTTTATGATTCTTATCATTTGATTGCAGTTGAGTTTCATGGAATAACAGGTGGAGATGTTTTAGAGATTCAGTGGCATAGGTTTGGAGGTAACATGTGCAGTCAGCAAGAATTGCATGAAATTTGGAGTAGGACCAGGCTAGATTTTCAAGAGTCAGCTTAAGCATAGATAATGGCTAATGATACCTGCCTTGCAGGATTGTTTTCCAGATTAGATTTAACATGTATACCTAAGCTGCCTAGCATGGTGGCTGCATTCAGTAAGCAGTCAATAAATGAAGTATTTGTACATATTTTTAGAATGCCTGATTAGATTGTAAACATCCAAACAGTCCTTAGACTCTAACAAATTTAATTCTTAGGACAGTTTATAGAGTGAAGGTTTGGAGCCAGAAGAGCTGGATCTGAATCTGTGTAACCTTAAACAACTCTCTTTGTCTCTCAGAGGCTCAGTTTCCTTGCAGTTTCTGAGTCTTTCTACCGTCCCCATTCCCCAGCCCCCAACACTGGTTATTGACTCTAGATGAAGAGTCATTATCTAGATTATGTAGATCATTACGTAGATGAAGAGTCTAGATGAAGAGTTAGATAAAAGCTGACACATTTATTCCCAAAACACTAGGTCAGTGGCCCACAGCACAAGGGCCAGCCTCCTCTCAGCATCACGAGCTTCCTGAGGTCCATTCCAGAGAAGAGCACAACCTCCTCAAAGAGAGCACCCCACAACAGCCCCAGACCTGCTCCCACCCTGACACATTCACTGTGTTCATTCACTGAACCTTTCTGGCCTCTCCTGTGTGCTGGGCACTCACTGTTTTAGGCACCAAGGATCAGACAGCCTCAGTCTGGTCGGGAAGTGAGACACCTAATTATGCAGCATGAGCAGAGCTCTGATTGATGTGTGTACAGTAGGGTTTGGAGCACAAGGGCAGGAGCAGTGAACTTGGCCAGTAACGAGATGGGAGAGGAACCGGAGAAGGTCCTCACCAACTGGAGACTTCTGAGCCAGACCCCGAAAGGGGACTGAAGGGAGGCCCCCTGGTGGCCAAGGAGGAGAGGGCCGTGCAGGCCGAGCATGCGTGGTCCCCTGGACAGTTGCGCCTCAGTCTGGCTGGAGCGTAGGAGCTGCAGGGGTGGGTGGCAGGAAGGAAGGCCAGAAGGTAGGCAGGATCCAAATCTTGGAGCCTGCTGAATACCTTGCCAAAAATCTTGGCTTAAAATAATTGTCAGTGTGCAATCCTAGCACTTTGGGAGGCCGAGGCAGGCGGATAACCTGAGATCAGGAGTTTGAGACCAGCCTGACCAACATGGAGAAATCGCTACTAAAAATACAAAATTAGCCGGGTGTGGTGACACATGCCTCTAATCCCAGCTCCTCAGGAGGCTGAGGCAGGAGAATCGCTTGAACCGGGAGGTGGAGGTTGCAGTGAGCCAGGATTGCGCCATTGCACTGCAGCCTGGGCAACAAGAGTGAAACCCCATCTTAAAATAAAATAAAATAATTGTCAATGAACATTGAAGGTTTCCCTTTCAGACTCCACATCTGGTCTCTTTCTTTGGCTCTCTCAACTCAATCCGGCCTAGATTCTACCTTAACATAGGGGAACTCTCTAGAATTCACACTCAGATCCTCTAAGTTTCTAGTTTATTCTCTATTAATCTCCCCTACCCAAAGGGAAAGCAAATCACAAAGCATAAATAATAACAATAATGACTAGATGGATATGGCGCTGAAAAACTCTGTTATCAAATTATGTCACAATTGACAGCAAAGTAAGCTCAATGCTTTAACAAAAATAAGCTTAAAGTAGCAACCGGGTTAAAAAAAATTAAAGCTTTAAACATAGCAGTTGCATTAGAGCTAAATTCAATTTTATTTACGAGGCAAAATATAATTACATTTACATTTGAGGGAACATAATTTCATTCTTATTAATGACAGAAAGACTGAGTGAGATGCTTTAATGCCAGAGAAATTGTCTTATGTTCATGGATGGGAGAGAAAATTAGATTCAGCATTGAGCATTCTCCCCTGTTACAAGTCTCGTTTGTGTAGCCGGAATTGTTCCTTCTCTGAGAAGCATTAGTTTCTCAGCCCAGAAAGCACAGCACTGACATCCAATTAAACATCAAAAGGAAACGATCAAGCTAGGCTATTTCTGTATAGGTATGTTATAGGAGGGGAAACTCAAGGTTAGAATTTCTCCGGAGGAATCATATCCATTGAGACTTGACATTTCCTGTACCCCTTCCCAACAGCATGTGATAGCCTAAAATCAAAGTTCAGAATAATAAATGTCCAGGAGATTGACAGTGGCGTAGAGAAAGAAGGGAAGTGTCAGAGAGAGGCAGGGAAGAGCCTACCGGTCGTCTGGGAGGTAGTGTGGAAGTTCAGACACAATGAGATGATCAGTACCTAACATTTAATCAAAGACTAGAAAATTGGGCCCAGACAAGCATGCTGCTAAATACTGCCAGAGTTAAAGGTTGATAAACCAAGAGCTGGCAGATTTGTAATTTAGTAGAATTTCCCCTGACAGCCCTGGAACGTTTTCTATCAGAATTGGAGCTCGTCAGTATGCAAATATAAGCCCTCCTGAAGTTGGGCTGCAGAATGAAGTTTCTATTTGGATGCCCAAGCTGATCTCTTATACAAAATCTCCAGTTGTCTTCCTGAATCAAACTGCTGTTATTATAAGTTGTAATTTAAAAAATAACTATTCTTGAATGGAAATTTTACGTTTTACAGAGCTCCTTCATATACGTGCTTCATGATTTATTCAAACAGCAAATACATTAACCTCTGACATTGCAGATGGTGTTATTCCCAGGAAACGAGGGTCCAGAGAACTTGGGTGACTTGCTCAAAGACACTCTGAGAAAACAACGATTCACTTCCAGGCTTCTCTGGCTTCAGAGCCCATGTTTATCCCCTGCACAACTCTGCCTTTGGCTAATACCAAGGTTTATGCTGAAACTGCCAGTAAATCAGGTATCAGGTTTTGGGTAGCACTTCATTTAGTAACACTGCCAGAGGAACCATGTAAATTGGATCATGATTTTGGTGTACTAATATTACTACAAGGGTTTCAAGAAAAGAGCAATTGCTTTCAACCGATAGTCAGGGAAGCTTCTTGGAGGAAATGGAATTTAAGGTGGTGGTGGAGGTTGGATATGAATAGGTAGTGATAAAAGGAAGAGGCACATACCTTGCAGCAGCCAACTGTAGAAGTGAAAGATTTGCAACATATACACAGGTGGGAGATCAGGGCATTTTCTAGGAAAGACACGTAGTTTGAACTGGCTTAGCTTAGGGTATTTGTGGCAGTAGCGAGAGGGGGAAAAGGTGAAGGAAGCCAGCATGAATAATCTTGAAGGAGTTTAGGTTTTTTCTGTCATGGGGAGCCACTGAGAAGTTTCAAGCAGAGGTGTGACATGGTCAGGTTTGGTTTTAGAAAGCTACTCTAGTGTCAGCATACAGTTGGAGGAGCATACCTGGGACAGCCAGGTGAAAGTGTCCAGGAAAGAGTTAGATAGATGAGCTTATGACTGAGTGGAGAATGAGCCTTTCACAAAAGGTCATCAGGATCAGAGGTCGTTGGGAAGAGAGTGTAACATCAGCTGTCTCTAAGTTGCACCCAACTGGGCCCTTTTAGTGGGGGTCTGGTTGTGTTCCAGCCCTGGCCAGAAATACACGTACCAGTCACATCCTTTGGCTTCCTTGCTCACTAGTTCTTTCCTGGCTTGTTATCCTTCTGCAAAGTCAGCTCCTATTTGGAGGCCTCCTCCAAGCTAGGTTTGAACTCCTTAATCAGGAAGCCACATACTCTCCAATTAAGAGGAATAGCAGTGGCTTACTGCTTCCTGTGGTAGGTGCTTTGTAAAGATTTGAAATTCCAGTCCTGGGGGAATAGATGTGGAGACCTGCTCTGCACCCACATACTAGAATCCACTTTTCTGCTTGGTTTGAAAGCCCTCCAAGCTTCGTGAATGAGGTGAAAGGCCATGTGGTTTCCAAGGCTCGTTAACTTTGTGCCATCTGAATCTGTGGAACAGAGCTATGGCTTGAAGCAGCTCTGACTTTTGGGTGATGGGAGGGAAGTTGAAAAGCACAGGAGAGTAGCTTGGGTTTGGCCTCAGTGTCTAAAGGAGACTAATTATTGTAAGGAAGTCAGAGGTTCCTTTCCTGTATCTTCTTCCCCTTCTGGCTTCTTCCTGAAACCTGCACTGAGACTAAAAGCCATCTGTCCAACTTAGTGAGTGAGTGAGGGAGGGAGGGAGGAAGCGTAGGTGCCATACTTTCAGCATGCTAATTTGTGCAAAATAAAGAGAGAGCTGATCTGTGAGAGAGAAAGTTAACTTTTAATTAGCCTACTGTGTGCTGAGCATGGTAGTTGGTGTTCTGCTCATTTACACACATAGGTAGACTTGAATTTCTTGTGGATAGGAATAATTTCATATAATCTTGTATCCTCAGCCCCTGGGCATATCTGGCACATAGTAGATGCTCAATATATTTTTAAATCTTTTAAAACTCTGGGAGATAGATATCATTATCACCATTTTATAAATTACAAAAATCAGGCTCAGAGGTGTGCAGTATTTGTTTCACATAGCTAGGAAGTAGCAGAGAAGATTCTTGCCTGATTCCAAGCCTCTGCTCTGTGAAAAATCACAGAATCTTACATGGAGCCCTCTGTCCTGTACCACTGAGATCTGGCAATACAGATACAGTTAGAAGACATGTCTCCTGTGTAAGACTCACTGGTGAATGCAGAGATTAATTTGATGATAGCAGGGTCCTCTAGACAACTCAGGTAGACTAATAACCCCAAGAAAGGAAGATCCACATAAAAGTGTTTTGGGAAGGCAGAATGTGAAACTCCTTCCAGGTGGGACACTTTGAAGGGGCTTCAAGGAGGAGGTGGCATTGGAGCCAGAACTCAAACTGCATTTAGATTTGAACATGTGAAGATCATGGTAAAGGAGCCTAGACCATGGAAATGGCACAGGCAGGAGCATAGAAGAGGGCCTAAAGAGTTCAGCGACCACCCTCTGGCAGCCACTTGTCCAGCTGCCACCTTACATTGACTGTTACTTAAGGCAGCCAGCAAGTTCCTATGCAAGTAGTGACATGCATGTCACTGTGTGGCATAGGATGAGGCGCTTCCTGGATAGGCCCCAGTTTTCCCATCTAGAGAATTCTCTTCTAACCACAGAGCCGGTTCTAGTGCTTCTCTTTTGCTCCCTGGACTCTAATCCACCTGAAGGAGATCTCTTGGCCAGAACCAGGCCACTTCCTACCCATTGCCAGCTCTCTCCTGCCTTGACCTCCTTCTTTATTTTCTGCTCTTCCCCTGGTCCTTCACTCAGCTCTCCTGGTCTCTGTGCCTTTATTCCATATCCACTTTGCAAAACCCAAGCTCATTTTGACCATTCACCATTTCTGATCTCACAGCTAGGCTTATGAACACCACTAAGCCAAATCACATCATGCTTGTGACCTTGAGCCTCTCCTGGTCCCTCCCACCTGCAGTTCTTGTACTTTGTGAGCTCTTGCTCTCATTCGCCACAGGGGCACTTTCAAATGTCCACCATGTATTCATTGGCACCCTGCTCTGGAGAGATTCCTGCCTCCTACTTCACTGAGAACACTGAGGCCACTGGCTTAGTGCTGCACCATCATCCTGCCTGCTCCCTGTATAGCCTGTGTCCCACATGACTCTCTGCCTGATCCCTCTACTCAGAGGCTGAAGTACCCACTAAGCCCGTCTCCCTGATTGTGCTTCAGAAACAGTCCCCTCTACCTGTTGAAAGGCACCTCGGTTGAGCATCTCCTTGCTCCCTCCAGTATCTTCAACCCCTCCTTTCCCTGACACTTTCCAGCACATAAACGTGAAATAGTTGCCACAAAGTGGGTGTTTACTCCACAAAGGATGTGCATGATACAGGGCACGGTACTTGGTGTTCATTTAACCCACACATAAACCTGAAATATTGGTATCTGTACCCTATTTTGCAGATGAAAAAGTCAAGGCACAGAGAGATAAAGTAACTTGCCCACACATACACTGTAACTCACACAGTGGATGGATGGACGGATGGAGGGATAAATGGATGGATGGACACTTAGATGGTGTGGAGACAGATAGCTGGTTAGGCGGTTAGACATTTGGGTAGATGGACAGATAGATGGGCTGATGGATGAATAGACAGATGGAGGATGAACAGACAAATAGAGAAAAGGAAAAATAATAAAGTCAGCATTGAGTTGGGGTGAGGGAGGAAACTCAAACACTGATTCCAGACATCTTATAGTCTAGCTGGGGCCATGATCTAAGATGTAATTAACAATCAGAGGATACTCTCATTGCATCTGAGGTATTGTCTAAATCTGATCCCACAACTCATAGGCCAAAAATCATGTGAATCACAGACATGTTTCATCTCTAGCTAAGTACCTTTGAGCATTTAATGTCTCTAAGCTGTTTCCACAACTATGGTACGGGAGTGAAGGCATCATTGCAGAGCTCTTGTGAGAATTTAATGAGTTAATATTTGTGTTCCAACAACAACAGTTCTGGAACATTGAAGGTACTTCCTTTTCTTATTGTTGCCTCTAATGCTAACTATTAATAGTTTGGCTCGGACTTTAAGTATGCCAGAATTTCTCATAAAATCCCCTAGTTGTGCAGTAACTCAGATGAGCTAGTGATAAAACAAGAAATCCAGGAATCGTTTAAAATTAACCCTCTGTTAAAATTTCTTAAGGTCACTCTTGGAATCTCAGGTCCTCAGCAAAATAGAACAGTTTTATATTATCTCTCTTAGTATGCAGACTTATGAAAGTACTTCCCAGGAGGTCCCATGGGGCCGAGAGTCTGTTTCCACATGAAGGGAATTTTAGAAACAGCTTCATCTGCACCTGCTCCTTGTTGAGCAGGAAGGTGTGCAGATCTTTGGGTGGGAGCCTTTCTGCCTCTTACTTGTATCAATTTTGAGCATCTTTCCAAGTAGAATAAATTTTATGGAAAAATTATGCATAAGTCTCTCCCTTTAGGACAAAGGCACAGCTTTTCCTACCAGCTATTTTAATGAACAGGATTGTAAAGTAAGTCCAGACAAATTAAAACGTAGCTGTGATAGGTCCCAGGCTTCATCTGGGCTTTCATGGGGATTAACATTTAATGAGAGGAGCCTGGGGCAGCTTTTCCTGTACATATATATTTTTTGGCATAATTAACCAAGAGCCAAAGCTATGTCTTTTCCCTGCCCTTTCGCCCCTTCCTCATGTGTTCATCTCCTTCCACATCCTAGAAGGGGAACAGGTGTAGCTTGGGCATTAGCATGAAGAAGATGTGTCTGTGGGTGTAAGGACCAAGGCATTGTTTTAAATCACAGAGGTCGCACACAGAAATTGGAGGAAATGAGTTTCCAAGGAGCCTAGGCACAAAGAACACTAAGCCTTTACTTGAATATAGTTAACAGAATAACTTGTGTACAACATGGCATTGAAATAGAGTCACGTCAGCTGACATACACCTTTTCCGTGAAGCTTTTTTTCATTCATCTATTCTTTCTTTTTTTTTTTTTTTTTTTTTTCGGTTTGAGAGCAGGTACTATTTATTAGCCGACCAGCTTAGAAAAATAATCATGGTAGACACCTTAGTTCATTCTTCTAATAAGCCTGTTGATCTCGTCCTCCCTGTTGCCAGCATCTCCACTGTCTACAAAATGGGTGGTCTTTTTCTTCATTCCGCCTCATGGAGAAGATCATTTGAAGGGCCACAGAAAGTTATTTGCTTCTTTGAAGTGTTTTCCAACAGTATAGATCTCATGAATCAGATTCTCCATGCAGATGACGCCATATTTACCAAGAGATCAAGTCATCAAAGTGTTATCTGTCAAAGCAGTTCGCTTCTTATTGATTTTGCCATAATCACGCTTGTAGATTAGTTCATTTACTGACTTCAGATTTGGGTACCCCCATGCAATATATGGCTCTACAATCCTCAGCATGTTAACTGAAGCCGTGCTGAGCTTCACAAAGGTTCCATTGAAGATTTGACAAAGGCGAAGAAGCTGCAACACCTTTCGGACCTTTGGGCTCACACCATTGATACCTCTGATCCTGATGACAAACGCCAATTTGGGTTCTGCAGGTATATGGAAGTTGCCAGTTTTTCTTGCCTTCTGCACCATTTGAATTTCAGTTCTGTACATCTGCCTATATTCCTTGTGATAGTGCTTCACTTTTTCATAGATAAGCTTCCTCCTTGCCTTTTGAAGCACCTTTTGGGCAAACTTCTTTCTCAGGCGCTTGATCTTCAGATCTGCGAAATTTCTTCACTTTTTCTTTTTTCTTTTTTTTTTTTGAGACAAATCTCACTCCATCACCAGGCTCCAGGCTGGAGTGCAATGGCGCGATCTCGGCTCACTGCAACCTCTGCCTCCCGGGTTCAAGCAATTCTCCTGCCTCAGCCTTCCGAGTAACTGGGACTACAGGCATGTGCCACCACGCCCAGCTAATTTTTTTGTATTTTTAGTAGAGACGGGGTTTCATCATGTTGGCCAGGATGGTCTCGATCTCTTGACCTCATGATCCACCCATGTCGGCCTCCCAAAGTGCTGGGATTTCTTCACTTTTTCTTAAGGGTTTCTGGCACAGCAGGAACCTGCTTCTTCTCTTCTACACCTTCCATGGTTCCAGCCAGAAAAAGAGACCATCTATTCTTGCAACAAACATTTGTTGAAAGCCATTCTGGGCCACACCTGGTGCTAGTGCCAGGGAACCCTCCCATCAGGTGAGCTTCCAGTCTAGAGAGAAGACAGTGCATGGGTGAGGCAGGGAAGAGGCAGGGTAGGGAAAGGGCAGTGCTGTGGGTTTGATTTTTTGTAGGTGAAGAGCTCATGCTTGGCCAGATTCATCTCCAAGGACCTGTACAGTTCAGTCAAGAACTCTAAAAGCTTGGAATAGGAATTTTAGGACAATTGGAGATTTTCCCCTGATTTTGAGAGGAAGTCCAGACTACAAATACAAATGGCTTCTACCTAGGTTTTGCTGTTCTTGGCTGATGGTGCCATGCTAGGTGACCAGAGGAAGAGCATGCTTTTCTAGCAGTAGTCCCAAAGTTCGAGATTACTACTAGAAAAGCAAATATCTTATTCTTCAGAAACACATTCCTCTGCTGAGTGACTTGGAGCTGTGCTGATGGAATCATCTTAGGTCCTCATCAATGAGTCATATACACAGCACAGTGTACATAGAGCTTTTCTTTTCTTTCTTTCTTTTTTTTTTTTTTTTTTTAGATGGAGTCTCACTCTGTTGCCAGTCTGGAGTGCAGTGGCATGATCTCGGCTCACTGCAGCCTCTACCTCCCGGGTTCAAGCGATTCTCCTGCCTTAGCCTCCCGAGTAGCTGGGACTACAGGCACGCACCACCATGCCTAGCTAATTTTTGCATTTTTATCCGCGATGGGGTTTCACCATGTTGGTCAGGATGGTCTCGATCTCTTGATCTCATGGACCACCCACCTCAGCCTCCCGAAGTGCTGGGATTACAGGCATGAGCCACCGCGCCCAGCCAAGCCTTTCACATAAACTATTTTTTTTCAGTTATCACCACTCATCCTGGAGGGGGACCTTTATTGCTCTCCTCATTTTAGGAGTAAAGAATTTTGGCTCAGAGAGAGTAAGTTTCCCAAGGACCCACAGCTGGGAAATTCGGGAGTCAGAATCTGAACGCAGGTCTACCCTATGGCTTGTGTACTCCTAGTACTTCCAGAGATTCCTCCCAGACCCCAGCCCTCCAACATTCATTGAGAAAGCTCTGATGTTGGTCATGTGAAAGCCAACTACCATTTATCAAACCTTCCCTTGTTATTGTGTATGTTGCCAAAGTCAGAATTCACATGTCATCTTCTGAGTTAAGTCTCGTGTACTTTCCACTACATCTCATTTCCTTTCTTATAAAAATGTGTGTCTTTATTATATCCTGAATATGTGCCAGGCACTATGTTAGAAGCTATACTTTCATTCATGCTGAATTGATTTAGGTTATATCTGTCTGCCATGCTAGAATGTAAACTTCTTGAGGTCAGGAAAAAATCCGTGCCTGTCATAATCACCATGGAATCTTCAGTGCCCACTGTGGGGCTTGCACACAGGGAGCACCCAAGAAATCAACCAAATGAAAGTAATTCCTACGGCAGTCCTCCAAAGTACAGTAGTTGATGTCATCCCCATTTTACATAAGGGAACTTGTGGCTAGGAGAGGAGCTGTGACCCACATTTCACAAAGGACCACTTACGTTATGTAAAAGACATATGAGCTGTCAAAGCACATTCTTTAGCATTGTCCTGTTTAGTTTTCACTAGCCACTTCAGGAAGTTATATCTGCTTTAATGTCAAAGCAGAATCTGAGAAGGAAAAATAAAACAGTTCCTTTTGTTTCAAGGTATTTGAAAAAAATTAAAAAAGAAACAATAGGGACTGTGACTTAAGGCCAAATGATAGAGTAGTGTCTCAGGTTTCTACTCTCATCTTGAGTCTATAGGTCTCTCCACTCAGTCAGACAGGCCCATCTGCAGAGAACCCAAGCACTCCCAGGCTGTGTTACCATCAGTTGGCACCCCGTAAACATCGAGGTTGCTTGGTTCAGGTTCCTTTCGTTAAAATGTGTAAGAGCTCACAACCCAGCTTGTAAAGTGCTGGTGGAGGGGTGCTTAGTCACCAGGTCACTTTAACTTGATGCCGGGAGATCACATCTAGTGTAAACTGGCAAGGAAGTTGGGTGTTTGGATGGACGGAGCCGTAGTCTCCAGATGGGAAGGGTGAGACTAAGTGCCTGGGAAACTCTGTGTAGAGGATCTCATTTCATTTTATATATCCAGGGCCTGACTTGGATATAACAAAGGATAAGCAGGGCCAGAAGTGGCAGGAGGTCAGGGTCTGCTGGAAAAGCTGAGAGTTTCCCTCAAAGGGAAGCCTACCTGTGACAGGTCAGCCTTCCTTGCCTATTCTGAGGCTTAGTTTCCTTGTCTGTAAAATGCCTGCCTTGAAGTACTATTCCAAGGATTGTCAAACAATGAAAAGGCACTAGATGATCACATGACCTCATAGACTGTCCTCATACTATCCAGGCCTCAGTATCCACCCCTCTAAGAAGGATAATAGCCAGGCGTTCTCACAGCATTGTTGTCATAGTTTAATGAGAAATTGTCCATGAAGAGTGCTTTGCAAACTATAAAACTTGATGTAAGCGTTAGTTAAATGAAACAAGGCTTTCCCACATAGTACCGCATTTGATCTAACACCAACCCTGTGAAATTGATGTAGTGGGAATTATTAACCCCTTTTTACAGAAATGGAAAGCAAGGCCCAATGAATTGAATAACTTGCAACTTACAGATCACCCAGCCAGTAAGTGGCAAAGCCATGGGTAGATCAGACCTGTCTGATCCTGAGTTCCATGTTCTTTAATCCATTGTATATAGGAAAAAGGTACAGACATGAGTAATAGATGTAGGATATTTGGATAATCTTTTGAATGCCAATATTAGTTTATGCTTTATCCGGACTGTAATCTCCTGAGGGGCAGAGATTATATCTTACCTTTGTATTTCTAGCACCAGTTATAGTCTCTGGTGTATAGTAGGCATGTGTGGATATTATTAGAAGACTACATGAATTACCATGAATTTATTGATATCTACTATATATAAGGCAGGAAGAAGCCTCTGAAGTGGTTGCCATCATCATCCCCACCTTACAGAGGAAGAAAAGGAAACTTACAGCTATTGAGTAGATCACAGAGCTGACAGAACTGAGATTTGGAATCACATCTGATTCCACGTCTACTGTCTTTCATGCATACTGTCTCCAGTTGACTTAATAAAGGAATGAAGTACCTTTTAGCTAAGACCAGAAGTCTGGAAGTTCATTGTGGGGAAAAGCCTGCCTCTTCTCTTGGTTTGTGATGTGCTCCATGTGCTCTGCTGCCTGAAAACACTGTGGCTTTGGCCCCAGCAGCCTGCCCCTCTCCTGGCTCACACCTCAGTGAATAGTGTGCTGTCTACTGTTTACTTTCACACCATAAACCACCACCTGGAAAAAGTACTGAGTAAACCCAAACAAATACTAAGCTGATTTGTCATCTCTCCAAAGGCTCTCAAGGGCAAGTTCCAGCCCTGACCCCAGCCCTAGCCTCCAGAGTCACCAGGAGGTCATTGCCCTTTCAATGTTGTGCAGAAGAAATGGGAATTACAGAGACTGGAGCCAGGATGTCCTGGGGCCTAGAGATTGTTATTCTTTATCTTGAGGCAAGCCCAGGTTGTTGTCTATGTGAGCAAGAAGGGAAAGGAGCTTGAACAACATCCTAGGGGATGTTGATGTGGCTCCACAGCCCTGTCCTCATGTGGGACAGTCTCATACATGCAGGTCGCTAGAGACGGGTGGGCCTGGTTGGACTTTCAGCCAGGCTAAGTGGGGTGTGGTGAATGTTTACCATTCTCAGACACCTATATTCCCAGGCATACCCTGATTCATCCCTCATCCAACGAACCTTAATAAGAGGTTTATTCTGTACCGGGATCTGTGCTGGGTACCAGGGATAGAGGTGATCAGAGGAATTAGACCAGCCTTGGGTTGTTCCTAGACTGCTGGTAAGACAGACTCACAAACAGAAAACCACTCTACCATGTAAAAATGGGAAAGAAAGAAACAAGTGAATAACCCACAGGGTGAATTACAGGAGATTTCTCAGAGGAGGGGTTACTTTTCAGCCAGTTCTTGGGGGTAGATTACACTCTCTAACAGGGAGGGTGCTCTGTCATAGAATCCCACATTCTTATAGCCTGAAGGAACCTTAACCGACATCAAGTTCCACCTGCAGTAGATGAGGAAACTGATACCCAGAAGAAAGGAAGTGAGCTCCCCAAGACCACACAGCAGATTAGTGGCTGAGCAGGCATACATCTTACAAACCTCCTAGACTCCCTGTCTAAAGCTCACAGTGCTGACCTCAATTCAGGAAACCTTTCTTGAGTTACTTGATCTTTGTCATGCTTTTTTGTCATCTACTTCACTGGGTGCTCGCCAGAGCCCAGTTAGGTCAGCAAAGGGCTGCTGCAAGGCGGCATCATGCAGCTCACAGTATCCAGGCCAGGAACTGTTGCTTAGAAGGTCATACAGCTTAGAAGCTCCTGAGTCTGGCATAGAACCCAGGTCCCTGGCTGCAGGTCAGACATGCCTTCCCACTTTACAGCTGAAGAATCTGATGTGTTGCTGTACAATTAGCACCTCCCTTTTGAGGTAATGTGCTTGGCAGGATGTCTGACACAGGAACACAACATACATCGTAACTCTTAGTATTTTTTAAATTCTCAAACATTTTATTCATTGTCTTGTAGACTAGTAGGAAGGTCTGAGCCTCTGAGACCTAATTTTGTTTTCTTTTTCAAAGTAGCTAAGATATTAGCAGCTTCTAAACCAAGCGTGCAGCTTGGAAGGGAGATGAGCAAATGCACCTTGACAGAGGTGCCAGCTAATTTACTTTGAAAGAAATGAAAAGGGTTGAGATGTTCATGTGAATTTGAAGCATATTGGGCCACGAGGCATGAGAATCAAGTCAGAGTCTCTCTCCATCAGAGCCCTGGCAGAGAGCTTCAGTGGACATGGTTGCTCAACCTGTTTCCTAAAGAGCACTTGCATTTTGGAAGACTTTACCACCTCTGCCTGCAGTAAGCATGAAGCTGTAGCTGGCCTGGAGCCTGAGGGGCTTGTGAATCGGGCCGTGTGTGTTTTGCACCGTCTCACAGATGGGCCTTTGTGAAGGGTGGGCAACTCCACTCTGGCCCCCACTCCAAACCGTTTGCTTTGGATCTGAAACCCCATTTAGATGGTTCTTGGAGTTGGGGTGAGGAAGAAGGAAGCTGAAAGACCAAGAATAAACCCAGCAAAAGCATAGAACAAACTGCAGATTTTGGACATTAACCCAGAGTATACTCATAGGGGGTGGGGTTCAGCCTCCCTCCTACGCCTCAACTTCAATCAGAGTCCAGGCAGTCATGAAATGCAGGCCCCAGAACTCATCACACGCCCAGCCAGACCACAAGCACTTCATTTGGCTATGGGGACTCATCCTTACTTTGTTTTCACACATAACCGGTTTTTAATTAAATTTGATGTTTCCTGACGTCTGTTCAGAAGGCTGGTCCCCTTTGGAAGGGGCAAGCACAAAGGCAGGGACAGGCTGGCAAGAGAGAGAAGCAAATTGAGCTGAGCTCTTCAATCCTCCTCTTTTGGTGGGAAAACGGGCACAGGGCAGGCTTCTGCTCAGAGAATTGTTCTTGTTCAAGGGTCATTGTCCACAGAGATTAGTCTCCCAAGTCTCTGGAATCCCGATCTGTCACAGAAACCCAGGTATGTAACCAACTGTGACTCTGATTTCCAACAATAACTTGCTCAATACTTGTTTGTCTCTCCTCCTTCCCCTGCCCCTCTGGCCGCTGCCTCCCCTCCTGGCCCTGGTGTTCTCCCTCCTTTTTCTCCTCCCTACAGAGATCTGTGCTGCTGACTGTGGCGGCCATGGCGTGTGCGTAGGGGGCACCTGTCGCTGCGAGGATGGCTGGATGGGGGCAGCCTGCGACCAGCGGGCCTGCCACCCGCGTTGTGCCGAGCATGGGACCTGCCGCGACGGGAAGTGCGAGTGCAGCCCTGGCTGGAATGGTGAACACTGCACCATCGGTATGGCGGGCCGAGGTTCCCAGGGATCTTCTCTGGTCTGCAGGACACCTTTGTCTGTCGGGGCGTTTCAGGGCCAGCCTGAGCCCTCATCGCATGTGGGGATGGGGAAGAAAGTCCTTTCATCTGGAGGCATTACGACTGGCATTTCCTAGCCATCAGTTGGATTTAAACTCACAATTTGATATTTTCAACCTTACTCCTTCCAATTTCCATTTCCCCGGTCCTGGTTAGCTGGTTAGCACATCTTGTTGTTCAGCTCCTCCCAGACTAAATGCAGTATAGCTCTGTGTCAAGGAGGTTTGTGTTCAGGAATGAGGCAGATGACCACCTCTTAGCAGCTGTGGACAAGCCCTGTCAACACTCTGAGCCTCAGTTTCCTCACTCGCAAGATGAGAATAATAATATATGTAAAGAGCTTAGCAAAGGCTGGCATAGGAGTGCCCAGTACACGCAGCCATTATTATCCAATGCATTGTCTGGCTAGGATGGTTGGGGCTCGGCTCTGAGCCCTCCATGCCCACTGGGCACCTAGGTCAGAATTCCCCAAGAGGTCTGGAATCCTGGGGAGAGCTCCCCACAGGCCCTAAGGCCACATGTGGAGTCCATTAGGGCTGGGATCTTCCCCATCCTCAGCTTCCATCCTGTCTGCATTTGTCTCCTTTCCCTTCCCTTGGGGGCTTCTCATCACCAGCTCCTGCTGAAGCAGCTCTGTTGGCAGCTTTGAAAACAAGCTGATCACTTCGTTCCCTTCTTTCTGCCTTTCCTGCTGGTTTTGTTGATTTTAAATTCAGCCAGACGTTTTGCTTGGTTTATTATCTTGGAATGAGCACTCACCAAAAGCTCTTTATTGAATCAACTGGTTTGTGTATGTGTGTTTTAACTTCTTCCCCTTCCCTTTTTTTTTTTTTTTTTTTTTTAAATGAAGGGTCTGTGATCAGATGGTTAGCACATGGCTTCAGAAGGCAGGATTCCAGGTGCCTTTCTGGCTTGGAAAGTGACCTCTTGGGTCTTAGAGAAACTGGAAGACAAGCCCCACAGCTTTTGAGAGACAAAGGGATTTTAAGCAGAGCTACCTCTTATCCCTTGTGGGCTTTTTTAGCCTTCATTGTTTTTGTTTTGTAGTCTAAGGTTAGTTTATATCCTTGGTCCCTGCCCCTGCAGCATCCCCGGGTTTATAATTGGCCATGGAGCGCCTTACATTTATTAATATTAATAATAATAATAATGGCTTCTGATTTTTAAGTATTTCCAACTTGCCGAGAGCTGTGCTAAGAACTTTAACTGCATTATTTTATACTCCTTACAATCACCCTGTGAAGCAGTATGTATTATTTCCTCATTTTCAAGGACCTGAGGCTTAAGGTCATGGAACTTAAAGAGGTAGAACAGGAATTTGACACTTGATATTTCCTTACCAGCTGCTTGCTCTGCAGCCCTTGCATGGCAATGCCCAGGTTTTCTACTGAGACACCTGCTCCTGTCCCTCCTGGAGGCTGTGCCCTGTCATTGAGGTTACACTCAGCCCCCACCCTCAACAGAGCCACTCCGTAGCAATGGCAGCCACTGTGGCAGCCTCTGCAGGTAGTGCTGCGTCATCTTACTGTGTGCTCCTTGATGGCTTCTTTATATCGGTGTCATCCTTCCTTAAAATTGTCCTGGAAACCCCTTAGTGAGAAGTGGCCCTGGTCATCCAAGGAGCCTCTTTAAACTCTGCTTTCCCCTCACCTTCCCTTTTCTGCATGACTGAGGATGAACCAAACTTTTAGCCTCCCAGCCCAGAAGAAAGCCCATGCCCAGAAGAAAGCCCATACCTATTAAAAAAAAAAAAAAAAAAAAAAAAAGCAGAGCCCAGAGAGGGCCCATTCTGTTTGCTGTCACTTGCTTACAGAGTTCCCAGCTCATCTTACCAAACTCCAATATGTTTGCAAATGTTGGACAAAAATGTTGTAAGATAAACGCATCTCATCCTAGGGAAACTCTCCCTAGTCACAGATGATTCATGTCAGGGCTTGTGGGCAGGCTGTTTTATATGTAGTGTTTTCTGGATATTCATCAGCCTGGCTTTAAGAATGTCCCTTTTATTTTGATGCCAAGAAGTCAGGTCATCCTCTTCTACCTCCCCTGTATATTCTGTTGTCGCTCTTCAAGAACAGATACCACCTTGGGTTTGCAGATGCCTTTTCCTCTCCAGATAAGAAATACATCAAGGCAAATATGCAAAATATAAGAAGAAGGTTGACAGTCCTAAATACCAAAGAAATGTCATAGGACATTGAAGAAGCAATGGACTAGTCATAGTGCTCAGTTGAAAGGACTTTGGCTGGGAATTCTGTTACTACCTCTCATTGTGTGGTGAGCATTTTCTTTGTCCTTGTCTAATTTTCCTGCATGGTAACCTTCTCTGTGGGTCTTTGCCTGTGGCTAGCTGCGTCCCCACGAGAAACTCAATACCCTTATGCTGAAGGAACACTTCAAAAACCCTGTGGGATATAAGGAAAGGGGGAGGGGAGGCAAAGTGGAGAAACAATGGTGCCATCCTTTTCTTGTTGAAATAGAAATGAGAAGGAAAAATTCATTTTTAGTCTTTGATGGTAACAAGAAGCATTTCCTTGTTTCCAGAGAACTTTACTCCCTGTGAGCGTGATTTAGGAAAAGAAAAAAACTGCTGATGTGAAAAGTTAGAAATTCAAAGTGTTAAATTTTCTCTTGTTATCAGATTTCATTATTATACAAAAGGTCATTATCGTGCAGCTAGCTTTTAGCTGCAATAGTTATTTCCCACAGCAGAGAAAGAGCTGGTATCCGTGACACTGATTTAGAGACCTCTAGGCAGTGGAAGCAAAAAAAGAGGTGGGCCTGTTTATTTACATACTGCCGTCCCACATAAACAGGAAGGAATGGCTTGATTACCGTGTACCAGGAACACAGAATTTAAAGAACAAGACAAATCTGGGCCTCTAATGGCCAGGTCCCCAGCATTAAGAACCTTTTTACCCCAGTGACATTTCCCAGAGCAGATGATTATAGTAGGAATTAAATATCTTCTTTTTTTTTTAATATCTTCTTTTAGAGCCTTTGGCTCACCTTATCTTTCATGGAAGCTACTTGATTCTTCTCAAGAGAGGTTGGTTTTCAGAATAAAAGGGAATTTGACAGTGGCATCCTCTTCAATGACAGTATTTTTGTCAAACAACAGAAATATTTCACATTCAATCCTAATTCTTTATGTTAGGAATCACCTGTCTCTTTGCATCTTGAAGAAGGGTCTTTGGTAAAAGCACCAGGGCCAGACCACATAGTTGCCTGAGGCTTCAGTTTCTCTATCCGTGAATCACAGAATGGGGTGGCTGGAAGAGATCCCCAAGGGTGTCAGAATTCCAGCCCCCTCCTCCAGTGCCCACAGGACTGCACACCCATCAACCCAAAACTGAGTCACCTGCTCCTAAAAATATCTCACGAAGAAAAAGGATTCTTCATTTTTACTCTAACTTACATGACACTAATACTCCCACTTACATATATGAAACCTAGTTTTCCTAGTCCAGAAGTTAAGGTAAGATGGATTGATTTGGATCTGTTTCTCAAGTATGTGATTGACAGAGAGTCACCCAACGCATATTTTTGGTTGTCTTTTCAAAGAGTTTTATGGATCCCATAAGTCTGGGGCTTGCCCTCTGATTTCCTGTGAGACAGCTGAAAATCATATTTAAATTTAACAAGGTGTTAATTTTTTTTCCAATTTCTTTGAAAACACTGCTAACATTCTGGATCAATTCTACATGGTTTTTCTATTCACCTCAGTGCCCCTTGTCTCTAAAGTTTGAAAACACCTGTAGAAAATGCCAGCTTCTGATTACATTAATAAAATTCCAGCCTTGACTCCAAAGCTGTGATTGTTCAAGGTACCAAATATACAGAATTATTTACCAGACTTTAGGAGAGCTGTCCAATTCTAGAAAACATGATTTTTAAACAAAAGCTTCCTCTAGGGGTAGAGATCAAAATAATACCCTGAAGATACAATGACTTGAGTGAGCAAAACCAGACTTCCCAATGAAGAGAAATTATAAATAACAGCCACGGTATCTTCCGGAGTGCTTTGTTCACTTTTGGTTGGTTATTTTTTTTGTTTTGTTTTGTTTTGTTTTGTTTTGTTTTGTTTTAAGACAGAGTCTCGCTCTGTTGCCCAAGCTAGAGTACGGTGGCATGATCTCAGCTCACTGCAACCTCCACCTCCCGGGTTCAAGCAATTCTCCTGCCTCGGCCCCCTGAGTAGCTGAGACTACAGGTGTGCACCACCACATCCAGCTAATTTTGATATTTTTAGTAGAGACAGTGTTTTGCCATGTTGGCCAGGCTGGTCTTGAACTCTGTACCTCAAGAGATCCACCAGCTTCGGCCTCCCAAAGTGCTGAGATTACAGGCATGGGCCACCGTGGCTGGCCCTTTGTCTCCATTTGAATGATAGCTCTCAGATTTCTTTTTCATAAGTGGAAAATCCTTAAACAAGAGCCCACAAATCACTCATGAGGTATCAGCACCTGTGATAACACTATGATTATCCCACTGGAAAGCATGCATTCACAACAGGACCTGTGGCTTGACAGGACAGATTCTGACAAGGAGAAAGAGAAAACTGACAGGACTCTACGAGTTTGATTTGCTGATGATTCTGGGAGACTTCAGCCCACACATGGTAAGGGTGGGAACCTGGCTTTGTGAATTTCTCTCAGTGTGGGTGTCACTGACCAGTTATCCAAAGAGAGAAGAGCACTAATGAATCCAAGAGCTTAGCAAGAACATCTCTTTGATGGTGTGTCATCCGTCTGAAGGAAGCTCGGATAACTAGAACCACCAACCCATCCCCCGCTGTAGTGATTCTTGTTTCCTGCGGCCTAACCTGTACCAGTGATGCAGCCGTTAGAGTTGCCTGAGTCTCCTGGAGAATAAGATTGTAAAACCTCTTGCCATGTTCTCCATAACTTTGGATAGGGGGCCCCTGAAGATTCTTAAGATTATCTAAAGAGAAACTTTTGGAAACCTCTGTTGGTAGAGGCAAGTCAAGGAAAGAAGTTTTTATGTTGGTGATCAGAGAAATGCCAAAGAGACCTGAGACTGCACGGACCAACCTCATGCCAAAAGCTCAGTTTGTAGCATAAATAGCTATAGTGTCACTACTATTTCCGACTTTTCACATAGAGATAAGAACATAGTAGGAAGATGAGAAACGTTTGTCCAATGCCAAAGAAACAAGTGTGGCCCAAGAGGAAAGATGACTGCTGCCATCATCTTCATCCTGAAGTTCTGAAGAGAAAGGTGCAGGAATTGATGAAGTCCTGAATCCACCTTCCATAATGCAGACTCTGCATCATCTTTTCTAAAAGTTGGTACTTTAAAATCATGAATTTTTAAACAACTGTACTCAAGAGCATACGTGCCAAGGTTTTCAGACAATAAAAGCAAACTACAGTATGGACTTCTGCATGTGCCTTTTATAAATACATGGCACTAAAGTTCAAAGACTCAGTTGTCACTCCTATTTTCAATAGCCAAGACAAGGCATCTCCGTTCCGTTCCCGGAAAACTCATGGACTTGGTGTTAACTAGCTGTTAGCAGCTTCTGGATTCACAGTGTGGTTTGGGGGCTCTTTGTAGCAAAGGAATCCCTTTTGATTTGTGGAGTCAGGATTTGAAGTTTTGAATGTCTGCTCTTGTCTCCTGAAAACTCACAATGCTGATGCTAGTCATTTCCAGTGATTTCTTTTCCTACCTATGGTCTGGAGAAATTAGTAAGAATTTGTAAAGGTATCCAAAACATATTTTCACTGAATAGAGCTCTTCATGATTACGTGGTTCTTGAAACTGAAATAACTTTGGAAGAGAGGGTGCTCTCTTAAGTCAGCCACTGGCCCTGGGGAGATTACCCTTTAGAATGGATATAATCTTCACTCACCACCGGAACCATGATACCACCATTAAGTTTGGAAACAAGAAAGTCTTTTTCGTCGGAGAACTCCCTAAAAGTGGATGCTGCACAGTGATATGACCACTTGGATCCCAGTGATGGAGTCTCATCCAGCCTAGCCATCCCTGGGAAAGAAATCTAGGGTCACTCCACCTCTTCTGTAACTGGATTCAGAGTTATTACAAGAACTTATTATTAGGACCCTCCAAAAAAATTCTGCAGATATGAAAGCTAAGAAAACCACTAGAGCCGGGTAATTCTATGTATTCATACTCTTTGATAGCATATCCTGGGAGATGAGATAATAAGAAATTTTAGGCCACTTTGCAAAATTAGATGAATTAGCTTGACTAAGACTAAAGTGACAGATGGACCAAGAATCCAGAAAGCTTTCCCTTTAGCCAGAGATATTTCCTAGGCCATTTTTCGTGTGGGCTGTCCCCATTTTTCATTGCTTGGCATTCCATAGCTTTGTTTACTCACCCCTGCTTAATAAGTACTCTCTTTCATGTTCCCATGTTATATTCTGCGTCTCATGGACTCCACAACATCTATAAGAATTAAGAAAAGCATGCGGCCTCAGTTACAATTTCCTCTTCCCAATTTTCCACTTGGCTGTGCAGCCTCCAGAAGCGTATTTCATCTTGAACCAGAGACCACATGGATACCTGAACTAAGAACACAGCCTCTCATCCACTAGTCTTTGAGACTAATATATATTGATGAACAACAATGTCTGTTCTATCCGGAGAATTGAAAAAATATAATTTATATTTAAAGAGCCCTATGGATTCCTGATAAGGCCACACCACTGCAGTCCAGTCCTGTCTGATGGACTTTTGATTCAGGTGTGAAATTGAGCTGAAGCTGGAGTGCAGCCTGGCTGAAGGCATGATATTCTTCAGGAGACTGCCCAGCTACATAGCCTTTGTAGAACACACTAGGGGGAGGTGTGGAGAGAGAGGGAAAGAAGCTCCTCGAAGGGCGATAACTACAGCCTAGGCAGGGCAGGTGAAGTAGTATTAGTGATTTATGCTGGGGATTAAGAGGCCTGCCCTGCTGTAAACGCACAGCCAGACACCCATACATATGCACAGTGGGGTTTACTTCAGAGCAACCTTTGATACCCATTCTCAAATAAGCAAAACTTCAGAAGGCCAAATAATTCAAGGCTTGGACACAACCCCTCCATTGGAAAACAAAGCACACATCATTCTGTCTTCAGTTAATAAGCATTGAAAAGCGGTCGGGTTTTCTTTTCTTTGTCTTGTTTTTTTACAGTGACATCCATTGACCTGCACCTCATGGTCTGCGTAAGATGCACAAAGGAGGGCTGCATCTAACTTAGAACACTAAGCATTCTGCATTCAAGCATATTGGGCACATGTGTACATGGAAAATTCAAGAATGGCAAAGAGACAATCTAGCAATATATTTGACCAAAGACTCAGCCTCCTTCGTTAGTGCATTATCAGAGATGATTCAAATTTTGCATATTTCTAAATTCCAGCTTCTTGGAAATACCTCTTGGAAATGCCCAGATGGGGTACCACTTGTTCTTGGTATGGCTGCTTCACCTGTAGGGAGGTTGGATGCTGCTCTGAGTAGTCAAAGGGACAGGCTCTGGTTTTCTGCAGAGCCAGACAAAGCTGGCAGAGCAGGAGTGTGGCCACTTTTGCAGCTTCCCATCCTTCTTTGTCTGTTTTCCTTATTCATATGTCTTCTTGTTTCTACGATCACATTTCCAAACGCCTGGATCACAGAATGAGTTGAAGTTCCTTTTGGCCATTCCTGGAGAATGCTTGCTCTCCTTCCTCCTCTCTCGTGTCGTCCTGTCTTTGGTTTTATTTTGCCCACCATGGCATAGGCCAGTCCCAAACGTGGGGCACAATCCCTTTGTCTCTTTAGCATCTGGCATGGTTATGTGGCAGGCGGTATTGCACTTACTCGATCCTACCTTAAATGTCCTGTCTTTTATCTCCCTAGCTCACTATCTGGATAGGGTAGTTAAAGGTATGGTCTTCCTTCCTCTATTTTCCTGTTGTCTTTGTGTGTGTGTGATTGTGTATGAGCATAAAAGAAGAAATGTGTATATAAAAATGTATATACACCCCATCAGCATGATGTCTAGATGCTACCACATCCCCAGTTTTGTCACAGCATCCATTGCCCAAAGGGAATGGGTTTTCAGTCAGTAGGTGGTTGATACACCTGGAGTGTCATTCTCCCCTCAAGATGCTCAGATCTGTTTCTGACAACACCATTGTACTTTTGTTTTTCCCTCCCCCTGCCCCACGTACATACACCTTTCACTCTTTCACCCCATCTCATGTCACCCTGCCCATCTGTTATGGCCCCTGGTCCACCAGAATTAAGATGCTGGCAACCAGGGTGGGTGGCTTGTGAGAGGAAGAGACCCAAGAGCAAAAAGTTTTAAGGACTACTTTTTAGTTCTACTGTGTTTATTCATCCAACAGGCATCTATGGAGCACCCACTGTGTACTAGGTACCTGTGCCAGGGTCTGGAGACAAGGGGACAAACAGACCACTGACCTCAGGGAGCACATGGTCTGTTTGTTTTGTTTGTTTGTTTGTTTGTTTGTTTGTTTTCCTTTTCAGAGAAGGCCTGACTTTGGTAAGTTTTATCTTTGAAGAGTGTTCCCTAAAGGCAAAGTAATTCCTTCCTTTTTAAACATTTACATTAATTAGGCGGTACCTAATTTTCCAAATAGGCCACATTGCTCTAAGAATAAGTCTCAGAATAATCAGACATGTGTGCTCTTAAAAGACTCTAAGCTCCTTGAGGAGAAATACCATGTCCTATTCATCTTTATGTTCTCAGGCCCTAACACAGCACCTGGTACAAAATATGTGCTCAGCAGACAGGGACATACTCTGGAGTCGGACTGCTTGGGTTTGAATCCCAGCTTCAACACACAAAGGATTTGTCTTCTCTTCTCTTGCTAACAGGACCCACCTCATAGAGCTAGCATGAGGATTAAGTGAAGTAACGAATACAAAGTGCTCAGTATATGGGCAGGAATGATGCTCAATAAGTACAAATTATGATGTTTTATCATCATATTCTTATTCTCACCCTTAATTTGGAGAAGGACTTCATTAGCTAGATTAATTTTTGAAACTGCAAAGAAAAAGGCTAAATTGGCTTTTAATAAGAGGTAGCAATGGCTGTTTTAAAACTTATGGAAAGCATTTTGGGGAAATATAACTGACTAAATGCTTTTCAGCTGGGACAGCTCTGCCAAGTACAGCAAAGGTGTTGCATAGGACCCAGCAGATGGAGGAGAAGCGAGGGTCTTCATATTTCATGTGCTGGTCCTCAACTGAGAATAAAATCATTCCAGCAAGAAAGAGTAGTACCTCCGAGCCTCTTTAAAACAGGCATTTCCGACATTATCATTAGCAGAGGACTCTTCAGGGTGGGCTAAATTTTATCATGCTACCATCTATGTGATGGAAAATTTTCCTGCTATGTGAAGTTTTTCACATCCATGAGTCTTAAGTGAGTCGTGTGATTTTTTTTTTTTTTTAGGGGAACAGATATAATGATACCCATTTGACTGAAAGAGTAAACTGAAGTTGAGGAAGTTGAGTGGATCATCCTGGGTCACACTTCTAATAAGTAGTGGAGCCAGGACTCTACATTTCCTGGCTTTATCCGTATTTCCAACATTCTATCTTCTGTCACCATAAGTCACTGAGAATGTCCGTAATTTCCAATATATTTTCCTCCACACCACGTCTTCCAAACTGGCACCCTCACTGAGAAGTGGCCCATATTCTTTCCCAAGTCACCTGTTCTGATCTTTAGTTCAGAAAATATCGTCACCAGAACTTTAGTTGGATTAAGTCAGTGAATCATAACTTGCTTTAAAAGGCAAATATTTCTTGTCAAAATCTAGGTCTGACCTAAGGCCTCATCTGATTGATATTTTGGTATGATGGATACTAATTGTAAAAAAAGTATTCAGAGATCTGTCTCATGGAAGCTCAGGTCTTGTCAGAGTAGAGTACTTTACTGTTCAGAGATGGGCCAGATTTTGTTCATTTCTTCCCAGTTGCTTTGGTAGAGACTAAAGAAACAACGTTTACTCAACAAATATGCTGAACTCCTTAGTGCTAGGAAATATGAATACCACACAACAGATATGGTCCCTGCTCTCAAGGTGCCTGCAGTCTAGCAGAGAAGACACTAAAATAAATAATTCCAACAAAGTATGATGAGGGTTATGACGGGGAAGTCCAAAGGCCACCATTTAGAAAGTAGCCACCCCACCAACTTAGATTACTGGGGCCTTGTAGATGGTGGAATTTATCATAGGGTATGAGAAAGTCTCTGAAGGTTTTTAAAAGCAAGATGATAACTAGATCACATTTGTGATTTGGAAAATCAGTCTGGCCCTATTGTGAAAGGAGAATTGAAGAGGGACTATTGAGAACAAGAAGACTGATTAGCAGACTATTGCTGTCATCTAGATAAGAGATGATGACAGCTTTGTCTAGGGAAGTGAATATAGAGAGAAAAAAAGTACAAGAGGACTAATAAGAGAAACATAAAGAAGTGGGCCATTTGATACATTATAGGTGTATTGCATAGCATCCGTGCCACTTAAATGAAAAATACCTTCAAGGATTCTGAAAGTTTTCTAATCATACCTGGTGCTAGCTGCAAGGAGGGCTTCTTCATAGGCCTTAGCAGGAGATTGAAGGTAAAGTGGCCCCTTGTCGTTTAAAGGGCATTATGTCTTTTGAAAAGCTTTGTTATCCCTTCTCTAAACTTTAAAATTACATTATTTTGACTGTAGCAAATGCCCAGCGTGAGTCCTTCCAGAAGGGATTATTACTGTCAGATGGGCTCTCTGAATTATTGATAAGTTTCGGGGTTTGTGGAATTAATCAGCCTCGGCAGTGGGTAAGGATGGGCACATTACTTTAAGAAAGTCAACGAGTCATCCTGCAGGAGGCTTCCTCATGCTGGCTAATGGGGGTGTGATTATCCTGGAAGCAAATGGCTGGATGAAAGCAAACCTTGTTCCACCCGCAGGTACTCAAAGTCCATCTGAAACTTATAGGATAACGCAGATCTTCAGGGTATCACTTGGTTCATTTAAAGAAATTGACTGTGGATTTTCACATTTGTGATTCTCTGTGATTTCACATCTAGAGCTAACCCTCACTGAAAACACCTGCTCCACATCTTCCAAACTGGCACCTCAATGATTCATTGACCTAATCCCACTAAAGGTCTGGTGATGATCTTTTCAGGCAGCCTCAGAGCAGCACGGATTATGTGCCCAAGATGCCATGTGCCCACAGGAGTTCACTAGAGCAGGGCTTCCCAGAGAGGGTTCCATGGAATGGAATATTACACAGGTTAGTAGCAGGGTAGGGGGAAAGAGTTCTGAGGTCAAACTGGAAAATGCTTTAGTAATCAGATAAGCAGCTTTCTTTATTCTAAGACTTCTTGGAGTCTTTAATATATTGATACTCAGTGTGACTATAAGAGTATAGGATGCAATGTTTCCCAAACTTATTTGACTGCAGAAGCTTGTTGTTGAGGACCTCATAGAACTACTATTTCACAAGGTTCACTTTGAGAAGTATGGTTTGTGATTATAAGACCTATTTTCAACCCTTCCTAGAACAACGTATGATATAAATAAAAAGAACCTACAATTTTTTAGGGCAGATGGTATATCTTGTCTCTGTATACCCCAAAACTAACACAGAGTCCAGCATCCACCAGGTACTGAGTAAAATTCCTTGAATTTAAGCACAGAATCAACTAACTTGTTGTTTCGACCTACTCTATTGGGTTGGTTATGCCAAAAGGACCTAATAGATCATCTCATCCAAATCCTTAATTTATAAATGGGGAAATTGAGACCCAAAGAGAGAAATCAACTTTCCCAACTCCCTTCATATTAGTCAGGACAGAACCCAGGTTTCTTGTCTCATTTGTTAAGTCATTTTAACAAATACATATTGAGTGTCTGCTACGTGCAGGCACTGGTACATTCTAACGGAAGAAATAAGACAATGAAACTAATTGCAGAATTCATCATTTAAGGATCCTTGGGACAGCTGCTATTGAGAGAAGTACAGTATGCTAGGAAAGCATGAATGGTGGCCTGTATTGGGACTCACGG
Source organism: Lagothrix lagotricha (assembly GCA_963574225.1). Lineage (NCBI taxonomy): Eukaryota > Metazoa > Chordata > Mammalia > Primates > Atelidae > Lagothrix > Lagothrix lagotricha. The sequence goes on from CAUYNB010044333.1 coordinate 42,480, forward strand.
CCCTGAACCCTTCATGTCACCTCCCACCGCACTGCATGTTCATGGCGCCATGAGAGAAGCCCAGCGCTTGTCTTGGCTGTCTTTGGGAAGAAATTATTTATGAGGACCATAGCTTTTGACCTAAATATTATACAACCTGCACTGGCAAAGGGTTATTTTCTTGTTTATGAATTTCTTAGTGAAATTATACAAACTTAAGTAAATCCAATAGTAATAACACCTCTCATTTATTGAATGCCTACTTATGTTACCCACTGTGATAAATAATTGGTATATCTTATATCATTTAATACTCTCAAATACTCTTGGAATCAGGTATTATCTCCATTTTACAGATGAGAAAACTGAAGCTTAGAGTTAAATAATTTGCCAGTTTTAAGACAGTAAGTAAAATGATGGTGCTAGGATTTGAACTGAGGTTTGTCCAACTCCAACGTCCTCACTCTATTGTAACACATGGCTTTTATTAAAAATTTAGGATTAAATGGTGTGAAATTGGATCTGCTCTAGAAAATCCATATCTGAACATTTTTAACAAAAAGTTACTTATTTTAGAAATCTATGTAAAATGCCTAGCACAGTGGCCAGCCCTAGTAGACCCTTAGTATGTGGCAGCTGTCATTGTCTCACTGTCCTGAAACATCTAAAACCAGAGGTTGGCAAATTACACCCCACAGACCAAATTGGGCCCATCACCTATTTTTGTAAATCAAGTTAGTTGGAGCACAGCCATGCTTATTCATTTAAAATTGTGTATGGCTGCTTTCAAGCTATAATGGTAGAGTTGAGTAATTGCAAGAGACCATATGGCTCACAAGCCTAAACTATTTATTCTCTGGGTCTTTACAGAACAAGTTTGCTGACTCTGATCTAGATAACTGCCTCAGTTTCCTATTTTGCCTTTCTGTGAGCCCCACCTGAGGTTATGGGTACAGCACATGATATTATATGCCCTCTGCCCAAAATAGAGAGAAGGTAAAGGTGAGTAGAAGATTCAGATACTGTGTTTGAGCTGTATGCCAGGCTTTGTGCATCATGCATACCTTATCTTTTTTAACCCTCCCAACAACCTCATTTTATAAGTAAAGAGACTGAGGCTCAAAGAAATTCAATAACGTGCCTAAGTCATACAGCCACTGAGTGATACAGCCAAACTTTGATATGCCTCTCAAGCTTGTGTTCTTACACAAGAGGTACCCTTTGCATCTTATAAGAGGCTCTATCTTACAGCAAAAGGAAGCAGTCAGCTATCATTCTTAAAGATCGGACCCTACTTCCTCCATGACTTATTCCAAATACAAACGTAGCGTAATTGAAAACAAGTCCCAGCTGGACGAACAAAAATTGACATGAGACGAATTGAAGAAAACAGAAAGCTGTGATTGCTTAGATCACTAGAGGTGGCTGATGTTGGCAACCAAGTCAGATTGCCTGGACAGCTACCTGTGTGTCACAGCTCTGCTCCTGGGGCTCACTTTTACAACTTCTTTCTCAGTCACTTTTTGGAGTGACTGTGCTGGTAGCCTCCCATTTCTCCCAGTAGGCTCCTGCTGCACAGAAACCCGTAGTCTACATATACTTCTAACTTTCAAGGAATCCCTCCTAGACGGAATATACAATTGATACATGTTTCTTCCTTTGAATGGAAAACACAGTGGCCAGATTGATTGGTTGCTTTGTTGAACACGTCGAGTGGAAATAAACATGTTCGTTTCTTTTACTTTTGAATAACGGTCAGCTATCAAAAGTCCTTGAAACACTCGGGTTTTAGATTCTGATTGATCAGCCATTTAGTGAGTGGCTTCTTGGGCCAGGTCTTGTACTGGACAGCCACTTTCACATTTGTTGGCCCATTTAAGAATAATGAGTCAATTTCCCATTACTTCATGGCAGAAGATTCAGTTTGTAGCCGTATTTGGAGCACTTTGCTGCTCATAATGATAAAACAGATTATGCTTTATAGCTGACACAGTGCTTTCACATCCATACCTCTCCCAAGGCGGAGCAGGGGCAGAGGAGATGGAAGGTATGCCAGTGACAGGTGGTATTTGATAGCCCCTTGGAGAAGGGGGTTGGCAGGATTGTTAATACAAGGACTTGAGTGAAAACCAAGTAGCACAATAGAAGCTGAAGTGAACCCTGTAACAACATATTCTCAAACATAGATTTCTGAGCCACAAACGCAGGGAGGTTTAATGATGTGGCAATCAAAAAGCCTGCAAATCTGCTTTAATGGTGTTTTTGTAAACTCCCCCACTTTATAATATGGTCCACAGAGAACCAACACAAAATATCGCCTGACCCTTCTTGATCAAATCGTCTACAGCCATCTCAGATGGCCACACCTGTGTTAAGTTCCCACCATATTTTGTACATCTTCTTTAGGGCATTTAGCAGTAAATTTTTTTGTCTATATAAATTTGTCTCCTTTGATAGGCTTCAGGCTCCTCATGAATAAGAATAGGTCTTATTCATTTCTGTACCTCCAGTGCTAGCTCAGAGAAGGTGCTTCATAAATGACAGACAGGCAGATAGATGTGCATATGAGCATAATGAGAGCAGAGCAGCCTGGCTGTACCTACGTTGCACTCACAGGCAGCCCTAGTTAGTCTTTCACAATGGTGATCGCAGCTCCTCTGGGTGCAGAGCCCTTTTCTAAGTGTAGCTATAGACAAGATGGTAAGAAAAAGCCCCAAGTCCTCTTCCTCAAAGCAAAGACAGTTGTTTAGGAGAAAATAGGACAAAATAAATGAAAAGCCAAGAGTCCAATAAAATTGACCTACTACAAGAGTTGGAAAAAGTAACACCCTTTAGAATGATACCCAGAAGTGCTGAAGAAAGCGAGGAATAGAGAGAAAGATGTTTCCTTTGTGCTAAACAGCCGCCAAAGATCAGAGGAACACACGAGATTGAACAAGAAGCAAGGATGAGGCAGAAAGCTTCATTGGTTAGGTTCTGACAGGCCAACCTCCACTGACTCCAGCTCCAGAATCCCTGTCACTTTTGAAAGGGGCTTTTAGATGCAGAAGGTGTGGGTTTCAGACCTATCCCTTCCACTTCTGACTGTGCGACCTTGGCAAGTCCTTTCACCTCTCTGAGCCTCAGTTGCCTTCTCTGTCAAGTGGCAATTCCCAATGATATCTGCCTCCCTGGGCTGCTGTGGGCATTCGTGTGCTGATGATATGAAGGCATTTTGCAAGTTGGCAGGTAGCGTGTGAGTGTGTGTGACGGCAGTTGACTCTGGGTGATCAGACCTCGACTCTGTACTTTGTCTTGCAGAGGGTTGCCCTGGGTTATGCAATGGCAACGGCAGATGTACCTTAGACCTGAATGGTTGGCACTGCGTCTGCCAGCTGGGCTGGAGAGGAGCTGGCTGTGACACTTCTATGGAGACCGCCTGCGGTGACAGCAAAGACAACGATGGAGGTAGGGCTCCGGCACCCATGGGCCCCAGGCAGCTCCAGAGGGCAGGAGGCCCAGAGTGGAGAATGGGTATTACTGAGCTAACAGGCCACTAACACACCAGTTTTCCTGTCTGGGGGACCTCCGGCGCAAGCAAAAAACTGCACATGTGGCTTAGGGATTAGTGCATGTCACAGGTTTTCCCTTTGAATCCATTAAAATTAACTAATGTAAATGAAAGTATTTGTTATCCACCAGCCAGTATAGAGGAGAAGGCATATGGAAGAAAGAGGTTTCTAACAATTCAACGTAGAATGAGATGTCTGGCAAAGTTAGGGATCCCCCTCACTGGAGCTGGATAAGCAGAAACCATGTAATTCTTTATCACAGAAGCTGCAGAGGGACGCTTCTCCAAGGGATTGAAGTTGAGTTACCTTTGGTCAAGGTCTCTTCTCCTCTAATTCGGGAGGGTACCCTCACTGTACTCCAGCAAGATACCTTTTGTAATAGAAATGGCTTTTGCTTTGGGTTTTTTAAAAGTTCTAGACAGTCAAAGCCCAAGGAAAGAGGTCCTCGTCTTATGTAGAACATTCATCAGCTGAGTGAAGACCTGAATTCCAGCTCTGGCTTTGACTCTCTGTGCATCCTTACACATGCTACTTGGTGGCTCTGGGCCTCACTCTCCCCAGGTATAAAATGAGGCAGCTGGCTCATGAGTACCATTTCAGTCCTTATCTTAGTCATAGAAGTAACCTTCATTTTTTGTTGCATTAACTTGGATAAAGAAAACCAAATGGGTTCTACTTTCCCACTTGGAAGATATATCAATCATTCCTGATTCTTCCACTTGCAAGTGGTTATTAGAAGAATAGAAAGATAAAGATATGAATAAAAAATCGAAAGTTAACCCTCCTTCCAAATAATGGCCTACCAGTTGGCTTAGTCCAGACAAGTCTGTATGGCTCCCTTATATTTATACCAAAGGACTTTCTAATACGTTGCACGGGGTAGAAAATCAATAGGTCAGAAACTCAGCATCCTAACCTTTGGGAATCTTCTACTTAGAGGGATTCTCAAACCCCAAAGCACTGTGAGAATTAAAAGGCCAAGTGTGTGATATTGTGATTTCTATGGTTTATTTGCCTTGAGTGGGTTTCAGTAGCCTAGAAAGGGCTGTTTCAGAGCACTGGTCTTTGAGGCAGCCAGCTTTCAGCCCTTCCGCCTGCTGCCTAAGTCCAGGAGGTAATTGGGCCTGATGCACCCAGGCCTGGGCCCAGTGGAACAGTTGCCAACAAGGAGCTTGTGGGGTTGGCCACAGAAGCTGGACAGAAACAGAAAGTCTGTGTTCCCCTGAGATCTTGCAGGGTTGAAATGTCCCTTAATCAATCTGAAACTTGTGGAGTACATTAATTTTTGTGCTTCTTAAATATCCAGGGTTCTTATTTTAGAATTGGGCCCTATGCCAGGCATACAGATAAGGAAGTCCCGTCCCTGTATGCCAGCAACTCATGAGGGAGAAGGACCCAAAGTTAAGTGCTAATGAACTATAATAAGTGCTGTTGTAGAGTTACATATTAGTTGTTGTGGGAGTAGGAAAACATTCATCAAGAAGGTGATACTTGGATGAGTAGCGGTTTCCTGGAAAGGAAAGGGCTTTCCACTTAGAGATATCATCATGGGCCAAGGCAGGACAAAGCAGGGAAGGGCACCAATCACCCCTGTCTTCAGGCAAGGTAAAGTACATTTATAGTTGCTCTTCATAGGAAAGAGATGTCAGCCTACATTACCTGCATGATTTCCTCAACATTCACCTTCACTTTGCCTGTGTAGGCACAATTCCAATGACTAATAATAACTCTCATGTAATAGAAGAAAAGGGGAGGAGAGGAGCCACCATTCCCTTCTCACGAGTCGAAAGTCTTGGCCAAAGCCTTCAAACAGCTGTTGAACATCTGGGCAGCAAAATAACTGCATGTCTCTAGGAAATAGGGGGAAAGGGCACACCATTCTCCCTCCCATTATGCATACAAGTATAGGTTATAGAACCTATACTCATTGATTATCTCCCATGAAATACAATTCAAGTGTATCCTTCTGTTTGCCATTCTTCAGAGCCAGCCCTCCTAGCACTAGAACTCACCAGTGTTAACATGGGGCATGGGCATACCGTAGGTCAACTCCCACAGCTCTCGGGGAAGAGAGAGGTTCTGGTCTCAGGAAATGGGGCTGATCCAGACCCCAGGGCAATAGAGCCTCCGCCAGCTCTTCTGAGAGATGAGCCAGTGGAAGGTGGAAAAGATCAGTCAGAAAATTCCCAAATGTGGGAGAATATGCCACTTGCATTTTTGGAGCATGTTATGGACCATAATGAGCTTGCACATACTTTATTCACTCACTCAACAAATGTTAACCAAGTGCCTGCACTGCATAAGGCACTGTCCTGGGTACTAGGGCATCAGAGATAAATAAGATGCAGTCCCTACCCTTGTGAAGGTCACAACACAGAGGCAGAGAGAAACAGCAAGTAATGGCAATGCAGTGGGATAATTGCCGGGATAAAGGAGCATCCACTTATTCAACTGATACCAGATGCCTGGGTGCCGTACTGGGAACTGTGATGTGGTTTCTGTCCCATGAGACTTCCAGTCCAGCCAGGAGGATATCCCATGGGTCATCATGGTTGGAAATAAAACCAGCTGGGAAGGCTAGTTGTTGAGGGTCTTTTACCTTGGGTTCTCAACTGTGAAATGAGGAAACGTCTCACCTCAAGGCCCTCTCAGTTCACTGGGCTGTCCACCTATTGTGTGAGCCAAGGGGAAGATGTCTAGGACCTCTGCTTTGCAGGGTGGCATAGATGAAACAACCATAGAGGGTGAAATGTCCCCAAGTGGCCTCTTTATCATTTTGTGCCTTGGCCAAATGGGGACAGTTTTAGTGGAGGGAGAGAGGAAGAAAGCACACGAGTACGCCATATTTGCAGTGGGCTGCTTTCAGTTCAGTCAAGCACACCTTTGTCAGGCTCCTGATATCTACAAGGCACCATGCTCCTTTCCAAGGAGACATAAAGACCAGGGAACATGGCCCAGTCTGTCTCCCGCAAGATGCTCACAGTCATTTATAAGAAACTGTCATCCAAATGACTCAATCTGATGGAAACAAATAAATAAATGCCTTTATTTCAGCCATGACAGGGTATACAGCATAATCCCAAATGAATCATTCAGGCCGGAGGGAAATCGTGTTAGAGTCTCACTGAGTGGTTGTTCTTAGAGGATGCGACTCAGGGCTTGGGGAAGGCATTAACAGAGTTTACTGTTGAGTAACAGGGCTGAAAGGGACATCAGAGAACATTGACTTTAACTCCCGCTCCTGCATGTTTACAGACAGGACAACTGGAGTGCAGAGAGGAGAGGTGACATCACACATGTCATAGTCACAAAGAAAGTCTTTACATGGCCTAGACTAGGCTCTTCAGCCATGTGACATGGCCTTGTGAACCTAGAGCACTTCTGCCTTCTCCTAGTGATTTATCCTCCACCTAGAAGTGTAGTGTGAGTACTTACTGAGATTTAAATAGGCTGCAGCAGTACCACAAAGCCTACCAGAGCATAAAAAGTTGTATGTCACTTTACAGTTTGCAAAGCAATTGTGCATCCACCTGACCACACTGTAAGGCATGTGGCATTATTATCCCCTTACTATTCCCTTAAGACAAAGAAAAGGAAGCTTAGCGAGTATTTTGCAGAGGTCACACAGCTGGCCGGTGGCAGAAACTACCAGAGTATGTGAGGTCTGGCGACATTAGAGCTTCTCTCACTGTGTCTGGGTCTCAGACATATGGCCCATTATAGACCCCTGTGGCCCTTCAAGTTATCTAAGAACTCCTGGTTACTCTTCGTTCACAATTTGCTTGGCTTAAAACAACACATTTTAAATGAAACTTGATTTCAAGTTTCATTAAGAATGCTACAGCAGTGTTTTTAAACTATGAGACAAAAAGAAAAAAAGCTACACTTTGGGAGGCTGAGGCGGGTGGATTACTTGAGGCCAGGAGTTCGAGACCAGTCTGGCCAACATGGTGAAACCCCATCTCTACTAAAAATACAAAACATTAGCTGGGTGTGGTGGTGTGCACCTGTAATCCCAGCTACTTAGGAGGCTGAGGCACGAGCATCACTTGAACCCAGGAGGGGAAGGTTGCAGCGAGCGGAGATTGTGCTTGTGCACCCTAGCCAGGGCAACAGAGGAGGAGTCTGTCTCAAAAAATAGAAAAACAAAAAAAACAGTTAAACAATATGACTGAGCCAGGAGTAGCTTTATTGGTTTGTTTTTGTTTGCATTTATGGCTGATGGCTAGATTTAAAAATGGAAAACAGATCCTTCATGTGACTCAATGACTACCAGTCTCCTAATGCTGTCACCTTGGGCGCTGTCTCCTGAGAGGGACCAGCAGGCAGGCAAGCAGAGGGGCCTTAACTCAGCCACTCAAAGTGAAGCCTCTGTGTGTCCCACTTGACAAAGAAGGTGTGCCCCATTTGTACTGTGTGCTTTGTGAAGCCTCTTATTAAGTACAGACACATGCATCTTCTCATTTTATCCTCTCATGGGGATGTTTATTCATGCCCGTTTCAAAGATGGTGACACCATGTCCCAAAGATGCTAAGTCACTGTAAAACGAGGATAATAATGCCCACCTGGCAGGGTTGCTTTGAGGATCACAGGTTATATATTTAAAGTACCTGAGAAGCAACATAGTACAGTGTTTCAAGGTACAGGATCTGTACCCAATTGTCTGGATTCAGCTCCTGGCTCCCTGATTTGCTGACTGCGTGATCTTGAGTGAGTTACTCAACTTCTCTAAGACTTAGTTTATCAACTACAGATATCAGTGTTGTGTTTCTCCTGCTCCTTTCCACCTGCAATCACAGAAGCATGATATTTATTATAAAATATATATTTATAAATAAATGTTTTTAAAAATTGGAGTTAGTTACGTCTATGACATTTTACATTCTGTTTTTTTTCACTGAAGTTTATCGTATATTTCTCTATATAATATGTTTTGATCTTTTTAATTTTTTTTTGTTAAAGTCTGTATTCCAAACTGTTACACGCTCACTGCTAGGAAAGAATCCAAATGTACATAAAGGAAAACAATAGCCATTGTTGAGCACATTCCTGAGTGCCAGGCACTGTACTAGGAACTGTGTGTACATGATCTCCAGTCTTTACAAGAAACTTGCAAAGCAGACATTTACATGCAGGGAAACTGAGGCTCAGAGAACTGAAATGATTTGCCCAAAGTCACACAGTGGCTCAGCAGGAGCGCTAGGATTAGATTGGAACTTACGTTTTTTAAAAAGCCTCCAGGATAAAAAACTCCATTAGAATTTAAGCAACCACACCTCTTCTGATAAAGGATCTTTAAGCAGCTTCAGGGTCTGATAATTTCTTTTGGTGCTCTTGGCCCCATGAAAAAACAATCATGGGTTGCAATAGATAATTGAGAGTTGCAACTTAGAAGGAAAAATTTCAGGAAAACTGAGAATAAAGTTCTCTGTCTTCCCTTTTCCTCCTCATCTCCGATTGCTGGAAGGGAGAGTTCACATAAAGCCACAGAATTTGGTCACCCTTCAGACTATCTCTAAACCACATTTCTCACGATAAGAGACAAGAGAGAAATTGACCTTTAAAAATCTTGTGTTCCAAGGGGAAGATAAAGACTTTGCAAGCCTTTTGAAAGAAGGCACAGAATTTATTATAGCAAATGACAAAATCTTTTCCCCAGTGTGTATAGAAAGGGAGACACATTCCACCTTCCACCCGCAGGGCCTCCTCAGACGCTATTATAAAACAGTTCTGTGGCCAGACTGCAGACAAGAGTGAGATGAGGTTGGCTAATGGGTCGCCAAGCCAAGAAAAGGTTAAGCCTGCAGAGAGACTGATGGGCTTACTCTACACTGTCCATGGGCTGTGAGGGTGAGGAACCATGCAAACAACTACAGTACAAATAGTTTACTACTCCACAGATTGCTCCACCTTGCCCTATCCCACACCTCTGTTCCCCTTTTCATCCTTCCCCATCCTTCTAGTCTCAGTTTAAGCATTCTCTCTTCCAGGAAATAACCCAGCCCCCAGCCTGAGTTGGGGTCCCACCTTTGGGCTTCCACAGCCCCTTCTGCTTCCTTCTTCTCTAGCACTCAGTTGTCTCTGTCTGCCCCACTACACCAAAGGCGTGCCTCTGTTTTATTCCTGAACGTCCAGTGCCTAGCACGGGCTCTGCCAGCCATATAATGGGTACTAAGTGAACATTAACAGGTGTGTTCCCTGTGTCTGTTTTCTAAGGAGAGGGATGAGTTCTTCCTTTAGGGAATGGCTTCCATCACACCCCATGGCCCTTGATTGGCCCTGTCAAGCTGATGGAGCTGTCTGATTTGGGATTCTCACTTAAAAAAATGCATACATGCATTCATTTATTTATTCAACCAATGTGATGCTTACTGTGTGCAAGGCACTGTGCTATGCATTTGAGATACAGAAATAAACAAGTCAATTTCTGCCCTCTGTGGAGAGGCAACAGGACTTGGGAGCCAGAAAATCTGGAGCATTGCTATGAAAAGTTGTCCACGGTGGCACTGTGCCTAACAGCTGGATGTGGAGAAAGATAACGGACCAAATTCCCAGCCCTGCTCTTTTACTAGCAGTACGATGTCAGGGAAATCACATAACCTGAGCCCCAGTGTCCTTATTTGTAAAGGTGAGAAGATTGTCTTTGCCCCCATGTTTAATAGCACACTCCTGCTTACCTTTTACTTCCTGTGAAAGTCACAGCAGGCCGGCCACCAGGGGAGGTGGGTCTCTGGTGTGTAAAGGCCAGGAGGTGGCCATCAACCAGGCCCACAGCCTTGAGACTGCCCCATGTACCCTTGGCCTCCCCAATGAGGATGCAGACACGAGAAAGGGAAATGAGGGGCCCAAGGGCCCACCACTCACTGGCCCCCATTAAGGTCACACAACAAATAGGAAGCTGCTTCTAGTCAGGACTGCAGTTGTTTAGTCAAAGAAGGGCCACATGGCCAGCAGAGGACTTGGCCCAAATGTGTGCCCAGCTCCTGTCCCCAGAAGGGGCTCCAGAGAACAGCCACCAGCATGGGAAAGACATTCAAATTTATTCTGTTGACTTATTCGTTCACTCTTTTAAACCCTGGAGCCCTTTAGCAATCCTGAGAGGTTGGCAGAGCCAAATATCCTGGTTTCACAGGAGTAAATTGCATCTCGAGCATAGGAAGGATGTGCCCAAGGTCTCATGGCTAGAGAGAGGCAGATACAGGGGAGAGGATGGGTCTTCAGGCATCTAGATTGGATTTATTTCTCCCATGCACCAGTTTCCATAGTTCTCCAGGTCAGTTGACACCCACCTGCAAGGTAGGCATCAAAGAGGAATCTTAGTGAGAGGATGGCAGGGCCTCCAGCCAGAGCCCATAGATGAAAATGTCAGCAGAAGCCAGCGCTCCGTGCACCAGCAGCATGTGAGCACCACAGAGCTTCAAGTTCAAGGGTCAGGAGTGTGTGAACCACTTTGGAGTGTTTCATTTAGCACCCCTAGAGGCTGGGCCCCCTTCTTTTTTTCCCCCTTTTCTTTGCCCTCTACTCCCTATCAGGGGCCACTCTTGAGTACAGCATTGCTGCACCCCTAGCCTCCACGTCCTGCCTGGCCTTTTTGACATTCTCTTCTGCCCCTTTTCACTGTCACCATGTAAAAGGGAGCATGTGTTTAGAACTTGGAGGAAAAAGGCAAAAAAATGTTCTTTTCCAGAAGTGTGGGTTTAGGAGGGTTTTACTGAAAATTTGAAGAAAATAGAAGCAAATCCTCTGCTTTCCTCATTTTTTTTCTGCTGTGATAATGAGGGTCTCTGAATGGGAATAGCAAATATACAAAACACAGACAATTTGCAAGTCTGCCAACTTATGTATAATATGTAATTAAGTGAGATATGAAGTATTTAGAAACTATAAATGTTTCCAAGCCACCCAAAAACCAGAGAATATTCAAAACTATATATTGATATGTTTCTAGTCTATCTCAAAATTTATATTTCTGTTCCCACAGCATGTTTTTTTTTCCTTTTAATGTGAATCTTCTAAAATTTGTCATCTATGCCTGAGAAAATTAAATTGTGAACCTTTTTCCCTCACTGTAGAAGAGCCATATGCACTGTTTCAGGCCGCCATATGCTACATTCGAAAATATAAAGAGGGTTTTACTCAGAAGCTGGTCTGGTAAACTGCAGCCTTTGAAAAGAATGCTGTGAGCCCTAGTCATTTGTGTATCTCATTTACATAGGATTGCTTCCATTGGTGGAAGTTTGGTCCACATTTACTACTCAGCAAATATTTGTTAAATAAGTGATTAGGAAGCATCAGCACAGGAAGGTATAGGCATTAATCACTCTAACCTGTAAAGCATGGAGTAAGAAATTCCACAGTGCCAGAGCCTCTCATAAGAGCATGGTTTATGTGATATTTCCATTGCAGAGCACCCCAATCTGCAAATCCCTAGAGGCCTCTCCTACCCTAATTTACAGTGTATTGCTATGGCCATGTCTATCCACTTCAGTTCTCTAAGGCTCAACTGCATCATCCAGCAAGGGCTGACCTGTAATGTGTGTGTAGGGAGGGGCCAGGGTAGGGCCAAAGAACAGGCCTAAGACCATGACCAGGATATGGTTCAAGGGAGGCGCCTGGACAGAAGCTAATAGTGACTATCATTTACCAAGTACTTGCTTAGTTGCTAAGTGCCTCACATCCATGATCTTGCCTCATCCTCACAGCATCTATGTGAAGTAAGTTTCATGATTCATTTTACAGATGGAAGAATTGAGACTTAGAACTGTTGCTGGAACTCTTATTTTCAGCAAAATGCCCAGCTAGGTCATACAGAGACCTTCTGATGACAAGGTACAACTGTTTGTATATAAAATTGAAAAAAGAAGAAAAGGGAGACAAGGGAGCCCTGAATTCCAGAAACAAGATGAAGCTAAGGGCCAGAGCAGTGGACACAGGACCCAAATCTACGGCAGGTCTGGGAGATGCACAGGAGCATCAGCACCAGGGAGATTCAGAACAGAATACTTTCAGAGTCAGCAGACAGGGCACATCCACAGTAGGAGATTGGAACTGAGGCCCCGCATAATGCTGGGATCCTCAAAGGCTGCAAGCCACTGAGAAGAGGACTAAAAAAACGGTGACTACTAGACAAGAAGGATGACATGGAGGCATTTCTCTGCCATGGCTTGTGGGGAGTGGGGGGTATGCTAAGAGACCAAGCCTATACCTCAAAAGATCTTGAAATCTAAACCACATACTAGAGTAGTCCTAGAACGCCAACCTAAGAAAACTTGAAAAGTGGTCCCAGATGAGTGGTTCCACTGGGGCGACCAGCAAATGTAATCAGAAACCCACCCTGGAGGGTTAGTTCAACCATGCAACATTCCCATAGGAAAGGCAAGCCTTCCAAGAATTGACAGAATCATAGAACACACAGGAAATTATTGACCATGAGCTGGAGTCATTAACTACAACATGCAGAAGGATTATCACTCCCGAGAACTTAACAGTCTGAAAAAGACTATACAATGAATACACTTTTAAATGACCAAAGAGAGAAAATGATGTATAAAAACCACAGAACAAGACAATACCAAGAAACAGGTGGATTTTGAGAAGTTCCAAATAGCCTATCCAGAAAATTTACAGTATGATAATTTAAATTAATGAGCCAAAGAACAAATTAAACAGCAGATTAGACACAAATGGGAAAATAAGTGAAGTAGAATAGATATTTAAAGAAACAAATCAGGATAGTACACAGATAGAAAGATGGAAATTAAGAAAGAGGTTGAGAAACATGAAAGCTAGGAAAAGATCCTTTAAGCATTTGGTAGCTAATTCCTGAAGACTACAGAGAAGACGAGAGGGGAATATTCAAAGGGCTCATAACCAAACTTTGCAGAACTAATGAGAGACACGAATGCTGATTTGAGCGGCCTGTGGTGTGGCCTATCAGTTCCTGTGTGGAGCAGGCATGCATGCTGGGCTCCATGCTTGCAGACAGAGTCTCAGCCTAAAACTTCCTCTCTGGAAAATTTATGTCTTATTGTCACAAGACACCCAAGGGAAGTTTTGTGCTTCACAAAACTGTAGAGACAGACTGGTTAGTCTAAGGAATTAACCATCCTTCTTTTCCTCCCCTGTTGTGCATATGAAGACACTGAGGTTTAGAGACGTTGAGCAACTTGCACCAAGTCACACAGTTTGCGTGGGAATTGGGAAGTGGGGTCCAGATCCAGGCAGTTTGCCTCGAGAGAAGGCTCTCTTAAGCACTTTGCATTTGGCCACCGATCACTAGAATAAAAGGCTCTGTCGAGCTCTAGTGTCCTGTGACGTGGATCGTGGGTTAGTGGGACAGGCCTGACCTGGGTCGGTCATTTATTCATCCCTCAAACCTCTGTGGAGTGCAATCATTGTTCCTGTCCAGGTCTGGGCCCTGGGATACTGAAAGGAATCGGACAACCCCTGATCTCTAGGAACTCACTGTTTAGATTGCACTGTTTGGCGGTCAGGGGACGGAGAGAAAATCAAAATTACAATATTGGAAACAAAAGTACTGTGATGGAATTTGCCCGAGAGGCTGGAGGAGCACGGAAGGGTAATGTTTCACTAAGACTCATAAATTCATGTTCTCTGCTTAAGAAATGGTTTCTAAAAGTCTCTCCAGAGCTTAAATAATATTGTATGCCTCAGAAAGAACTGAGTTCAGATTCTGTGTCAGCTTCTTCACTGACTATGTGACCTTCACCAAGTTATTTTACCACTTCAAGCTTCTGGTTCCTTTTCTCTAAAATGAGAGTGACAATAGTGGCTACTTCAGGGAAGATTCAATGACACATTCCTTGTAATGTATTTAGCACAATGCCAGGCACTCAATAAATGTGGCAATTCATCGTCATCATCATCACCATCAATTTAATATAGATACTAATAATAACAGCTACCATTCCTGGCTAACCTTCCCCCAGGACTAGAGAGCAGACATCCCTTCTCACAGGAAGCAGTTCTTTCCAGGTGCCACAGAACTGAGTGTTTACAAAAGGGTAAAACACAGGCTTCCAGGGACTGCTTTGGTGGTAAACAAGACCAGGCAAGAGCTAATAAAATTTCAAATTAGCCATGACTTTTCACGGCCCTTCAATTGTGCTAGCTGATTTAATGGTCAACGTCCCTGCTCGCTGGGATTGAATAATGGAGCATTTCTGCAGAGTTATAGATGCGACAGCTGAATCTGTCATGCTAACATCAATAGCAGAATGCAAATAACCCTCAGCTTGGGCTGTAACTATGTGTTTAAGCAATGTCTGACAGGGGCAGCATGAGAATGTGTGATGGAGCCTGCCGACTGCCGGAGAAGACAGGTGCTTTATTAACCGGTCGTATCTGGGAGCTGGGACAGGAGCTACAAGTTAGGACCCAGATATGCTGGGGTGAGGGGAGGCATTCCTTCCATATCTGAGAGTGAGTCTAGCAGGTGAGCAGACAAAGGATGAATGGCTCTTTATGTTGGTGAGCCATGTTCTAGGTTCAGGATCAGGTAGGGAAACTAACCGAGAATTAAGCACTATGTGCCAGATATCATGTGTCAGATACTGTGCTAGATTTGGGAACATAATGCTGTACTTTTTGTGTATATAACCAATACTTGTATGACGCTTACTCTTATTATCTCCCCTTTAAGAGATATGGGAAACTGAGGACAGAGAGTTTAAGTAACTTGCCCACAGTCACACACTAGTAAGTTTCAGTGCCAGGACTTGACCCCAGGCAGTCTGTCTCTGGAATCCATACTCTTCATCACTATCTGCCTTCAAGGAGACTATAAGCTTTTGGGTACCATGCAGAAATGGGAGAGAAACAGAAATATTTTTTGTTACTAATTTATTAAGGAAAAAAACTAGGTTTTAGGGCAGTCAGGTAGCTTACCTGAGGCCACACCCCTAGCAAGAAGGATCAGGGACAGAGTCTAACCAATGCACTTGCGGTACTTCGCTGGGCAGCTTCTGTATCGCAAACTCCATGGAGAAAACTAGAGAGGTAGGTATATCACTGTTACTCCCACATTATTGATGAGATGGGGATCAGAGACACTAAGTACAGGAACTTGTCCAGGATCACTCTTAGGGGCAGTACTGGGTCTTGAACTTCAGTCTCTGAACCTTGTGGTCCTCCTACCATAGCACACTGCTTACCTGAATGGGATGAAGATACAGTTTTCTGGCTTTTATGGGCTGGCATTCGGTCTCAACCCCTGCTTCCTTGGTTAATTCATTCAATTCTCATTCATTTATTTGTATAACAGTTATGTTTTAAGCACCTCCACTAAGTGCTGGAACACAGAACAGATCTGTGTGCTCCCACGGTGGTGGGGAAGTTTGCCAAAGTCACAAAGCTGAGACGCAGCAGAGCCAGAATTCGAACCCAGGAAGGAATACATGTCATTGCACTGTTGTCTGCTCACAAAACACAGACTGTAACCCTGGGCTTTTCCTGTCCCCCACTTGGGGCACTATCTGCTGATCTCTTTGTTATCATTTTAAGCTATTCTATTAATATTAGGGGCCTGTAAAAGTACTTTGATATAATGGGGCCAAAAATACGTGATCTGGTGGGCTTCCTTTGTACTTTGGGAAGATAGTAGTGCTGTAATACAAGTTCCAGTCCTGAGGAAGTCCATCCATATGAGAATTCCCTGCTAATGGCAACTCTGACAGGAATCTGAAACCATTCGGCAAACTCAAAAAGCACAAATATCCCTGCAGCCTCCTCTCACAGAAAGCAGAGCAGGCCTCCAGAGGGCTGAGGACTGTGCCACAGGCCACACGCTTTCACTGTGGCTGGGAGAGATGCTGAAAATTTCTGCACCTTCACTCCCAAAGTCAGGCAGTCATCTGGGCTTACGGTTTTACTTCCTAAATGTCTCTCAATACCATCTACTTTTCTTAATTGCCACTGTTAATACTGCAGTCTAAGCAACCTTTATTTTTCACCTGTGAAACCTCAGCAACACCCCCTTCCCTGTCTGGCCCCCACCTTCCACTGAGGCCCCCTTCGGTTTCAGCAGTGCACACCAGATGAAGTCACCTCTTGCTTAGAAGCCTTCAGTGGTTCCCATTGTCCTGAGGGTGAAATTCAAACTCCCTAACCTGGCCTGCAAGGCCCAGCCTGGTGTGCCCCTGTCAACCTCGGCAGCCTCATCTGGTGCTCTTCCACTCACCTTCTGGACATCAGCATTTGAATATAGCAGCACAGATGTTCATGTGTTATCTCACTTCTGGGTCTTCATACATACAATTCCTTTTATCTCAATGGAAGGAAAAAATATAGTACAGACACTGTATACTTACTGTCTGTCTCTCCTTCTAGACTAATGCGCTAGGACCACATCTGAGTCACTTGGATCTCTTTGGTGCCCAGCAAAGGCCTTGGCTAATATCAGCATTTAATCAAGTTTTTGACTGAGTGATATACAGAGAAGAAATGAATTAAGGCATTCTGGATAAACATGGCTGATTGAACATAGCAATATAAACCACATGCTCTGTCACCCCTGCAGATGGCCTGGTGGACTGCATGGACCCTGACTGCTGCCTCCAGCCCCTGTGTCATGTCAACCCGCTGTGCCTGGGCTCCCCTGACCCTCTGGACATCATCCAGGAAACACAGGTCCCTGTGTCACAGCAGAACCTACACTCCTTCTATGACCGCATCAAGTTCCTGGTGGGCAGAGACAGCACACACGTAATCCCTGGGGAGAACCCATTTGATGGAGGGTGAGTCTGAGGGCCCCAGCTCCAGCTTTTGGATGAACAGGGGTGGGAAGAAGCCAGGAGGGGAGCCTCCACGGTTCCTGATGCACTGTCAGGGCAAGCACAGAAGCAGCCTCAGGTACTTGCATTTATAAAACTACTATCCAAGGAGTTTGGAATTTTTATGAGCAAAGTTTTGTTGCTCCCACTGGGTGACAGATAAAGAGAGTGAGAAACCAAAGGTCCTAAGAGAATCTTGGATCAATATCCACTTTACAGTCAGCTCTTACTGATCCTGTGGTCTCCAGATGAGCTGAAAGGCACTGACACTGCTCACCCTCAAAGCAGACATCCAGAAGACTTTGCTGCTAGGCAGGAGGTGGGTACATCTGCTGGCATTCCATGCCACATGCCCATACAATCTTCATGTTTGCAGTTGTGTCATCTGTTGGACATTTTTTAACTGAGGTCTATGTCAGGTCCTATACTAGGATTGCAGAGATGAATAGAACACAGTTCCCGCTTATTGGTCACTCCCTGTTCATTAGAAGAACAGAAAAGGGACAGTTACAGTGTGATCGGCCAGAACTGTGTCCCCAGGGTACTCTGGAGCACAGAGGATGTACTCCTGGGTAGGAGGGAGGCCAGGGCTTTAGAACCAAAGAAGAGAAATGGTTAACTAGGCAAGGAAGGGAGAGAGTGTGCCAGGGAGAAGGAAGAACTCATGCAAAAACGTAGAGACACAAAATAGCTCTCTAATCTCTGCACCTCAGATCAAGGCAGTGAACCAGTACAATGTATCCAAGAGGTGGGATTTATAATCATTTCTTTTGAATGTCTTCCAATGTAGTGATGCCTCATATGTGCAGAACTTTCTCTAAAAATCAGTATGGTTAATTCAGCAGTCCCTGTACACCTTGTATGTTCATACTTCTGTGCTAGAGGGCCCCTGTCCTGAGGGAACAATGGGGTAGTGATGGGGGTGGGAATGGTAAGGGACATTTTCAAGCTCTATTTAAAGGGGAGATCAGCAGGAGTTGGTAACTGATTGTGTCTGAGGGATGCGGTAGAGAGGAGTCTCCCGCCTGGATGCCTGGGTAGATAGAGGTACTTTCACCAGGCTGAGGAGCAGACAGCAGGAACAGGGTTGGGAGCAAGGTGATAAAAGGACACACCTCAGTAGGCCACACAAGAGTAAATGTCTATCTGCAGTTAGTAAGTAAATCTGGAGCTCATGCAGAGGTTAGGGCCTAGAGTTCTTGAATTGGGAGCCATCAACCAACAAGCAGTTGAAACCATGAGCACATAAAAGGTTGCTCACGGAGGCTGGGCATGGTGGCGCATGCCTATAATCCCAGCGCTTTGGGAGGCTCAGGTGGGCAGATCGCTTGAGCCCAGGAATTCGAGACCAGCCTAGACAACATGACAAAACCCCATCTCTACAAAACAAACAAACAAACAAAAATAAGCTGGGTGTGGTGGCATGTACCTATTCTCCCAGCTACTCGGGAGGCTGAGGTTGGAGAATCACTTGAGCCCAAAAGGTTGAGGCTGCTGTGAGCCAAGACCATGCCACTGTACTCCAATCTGGGTGACAGATCCAGAGGCTGTCTCAGGGAGAAAAGAAAAAGCTTGCTCAAGGGGAATGTGCGATGTGGAAAGAGCAGGGACTGATAAAAAAAAGCCATGGGGAGCCTCCCTGTGAGGTGGCTGCTCTCATCCCCAGAGTGTGATGAGGGAAGCCAAAGAGAAGGTCTCACTGCTAGGACACGATGGAGTGGGATGCAGGCATGCAGATCTGTCAGACTCATGAAAGAGCCCCTGTACTCTCCACTACCCCAGCCCATCCTTGCAAGGAGCCGTGACAGATGAGAAAAGTGAAATGGAGGAAGCCCAGCAAGGGCAGCCTAACACAGTGTGTGGCAGCATTCAAACCTCCACCTGTCTAGAGATGAAGCTACTTAATGGTCTGAACCCTCCAGCTTATCCCCAGAATACTGAGAAGCTGGGAGGTTAAGTAACTTACCCAGATTCACAAGGCTACTCAAGTGTCAGAGCCAGAGTGAGGAGAAAACCTATACAATTTATCTTGGCCAGAAATGCTGCTTCTGTAGGAAGCTTCCTGCTATTTTATTCAGTTGTGTGATTTTGTATGTATGCTTGTAGGCCTTCCCACAGCGTGAGTGTTTTTTAATCGACTAGAGACATAAATAATACTCCTACCAAGGAAAATGTTACTTGCTCAGGCATTCTTTATGGGGCATATTATGGGATCCAATTAGGGCTGTGGCTTGTTGGCTGCCTATGGCCCTAACTGGATTCTGCTTACTGGTTGCCTGTGCCTTTCCAGCCTGATGAATGCCAGCAGGGACACTTCTCCTGTATGTCCTCTTGGTCACTTCCTGAGCCTACTGCTGAAGTGCCATGAGTCACTGTGGGACCTGCACACAGGTCTCAGTATTGTTGCTTCAGCAGGTCTGACCAGCCTCAAGGAGCCAGCCAAGTATGGAGTTTGAGAAGCCTGTGCTAGGGGAAATGGACCCCTCAGCAGTAGGAAAGATAGAGGCCTGGGAGAGAGGCCGACTTGGGCTCCAGATCCTGCCTCTGCCACTAGATACATAGCTCTGGACAAGTAGCTTAATAGAGTGCATCATGTCTGTCAACACCTCTAAACTGAGTCCTCCGGGGAAATACTGCATCTTACACATTTTAGCACTTAGTAGTTGCTCAAAACATATATATACAAATTGCCTTGAAGAATAAAGAAATGGAAAGACTGAGGGAGGGAGGAATGATGGACATATTTTCTATTTTACTTAATTTTATACTGAGGATTCAGAGTCCAGAGAGGTTAAATCACCTGCTAAAAATCACATTACAGATTAGTAATAGCAGAAAAAGTCAGCTTGCAGATCATTGTTGATATATCTGTCACCTTCAGTTGGTTATATGCACTTTGAAAACAGAGACCATCCATCTCTCCAAACCTGAAATACTTTGGGCAGGGCCAGGAATATAGTATTTGCTCTACAAATGAGTAGATAATGGAAGCTGACAAAATGTTACTGTCTCTTAAAAGGTACTGTAAAAATTCCTTTTACCTAACATTTGCCAGAATCATTATGTACCAGCTCTTCACTGATCTAGATTAAGAAGAAATAGCTATCAGGAAGGAACCCCAAACAGATTCCTGTGTAAAATATGCTCAAGTGACTAGAAATGTAGAAATATGAGGCAACAGATGCTTTTCTCATTAGACTACCTACTTGGTATTCGATTATCTTGATCTGGTCCAGTAGGACCCTGCTTATTTGCAGAGTTGGGATAAAGGGTAATCAGCTGCCCAGTTTAAGTAGTTGCTTTCTTTCCTCTTATATGAGGGAGTGTGGTATAATAGCAAGTGCCCAGAGTTTCAATCCTGGCTTTACCTCCCAGTAGCTGTGTGTGACCTCAGGGAAATGATGTAACCTTCATGTAGCTGCCTCTAGTTATAAATTGGCAATAATGGTAAGCTATTTCATGAAAGCAGTTAAAAGGGTAAACTAAAAGCACCTGGCCTGGGGCTTGGTACATATTAGGTGATCAGTAAAGGGTGGCTTTTGCAGCAGCAGCATGTCATAGTGAAAATAGCACAGGCCTTGGAATCTGACAGACCAAGATGAAAAGGCTGTTGCATCCACTTTCTAGTTTTGTAACCTTAGGGAAATTCCTAACTTGTTCACTTATCTGAGCTCCAGCTTGCTCATCTGTAAGATTAGGGTGTTTATGTGACTTGGGATTGCTATGAGAATTAAATGAGGACAAAAAGTACATAAAGTCTCAACCTAGTACCTGCCACACAAAAACTTGCTTGCTAATTACATGGTGGTGATGATGACGTTAATTAAAAAGAATTTCCAAATCCACTTTCTTAATTGGAAGTAAAACTTGAAGGGAACCTGCCCTCTGAGTTCGGCAGCCACCCAGAGAGGAGGCAGGTTTAGATCGTTGAATCATTGTTTGAGGAAGGGAAAAGGCGGCGTGCTTGCCAGCTGGCTGTCAGCTGGGATCCTTGTTAGAGGAGCCCAGTGGCATTTCTCCAGAGGGTGGAATTTCTGATGGGGAGGCAGACCTGACTTGTTGCCTGTGTATGATACTTAGGCCTGTGCCCAACCAGCAAAACCCCATGTTCTCCTGCACTCCATGTGCTGTGCCACTATTCGTGTAGTTTGCAATTTCATTTAACCTCCAGGAAGCAGGCTTTCACCCAGAACCCAACAGCATTTCTGAGACCCGCAAGGAAAGACAGGTCTCAGAGTGGAGCTCCTTCTCTATGCAGATTCCCAGCGGGGTCAGGCTCAGGGAGCCTCAAGTATGAGGCACACCGGGACCTCAGCCGCTGGGACAAGAGGAGGGAGAAGAAGTCAAGGCCAGACCTTGGAGCCAACTGGCCCACCTCGGGTGTGAAAGCAAGCAAGCCAGTCCCCAGCACCCTGGGCTCTCCCCAAGACTCACTTCCTCAGAGGCCTGACCCCATCTCTGGGAGTGATTAAGGACTCCCTCAGGGACCCTGTCTGGTTCATCTGTGTCCCCAGGGCCCAGCACAGTGCTGGGTCCAGAGCAGGTGTTTAATGCAGGTGTAATGAATACAGTAGCACTATCTGACATCCTGCCACTGCTGTCCTCAAACCCGCAGAAAGTGACAGAGATGTGACGGAGAGTGATAGGGATGACCTAAAGTAGGAGGGGACAGAGCAGGCATGGGAACCACTGTCAGCCTATTAAGTGGTTTGAATACAGCTTTCTCTCCTAGCCTGGATGCCTGGGCCCCATCTGCCTAGTGGAACACTTCTCCCTCCCATGGAATCATGGGGGAATACAGTGAAGGGTGCCCATTGTTGGAACTTAGGAGAGGAGGGGCTCTAAGATTTGCAGGATCTCCAATGGACTGTCCATACAAAGAGTCCAGGACACACACTGTGGGGCTTGGGATCAGAGAGCTGGGAAGGGGAGGGCAATGTGAAACATCTCCTGGGCAAACACTCGAGCCAGAGCTGGTTCTCATTGTTGGGTATATCTGTGCTCTTGGGGAGGACTCCTCTGACTGAAAGGGCTGGATGTGGGGCAGATATCCCCTCAGTGAATAGTTACAGGTTGCCAGTGCTAGACAGGATAGCAAGGTGTAGGAAGTGATTCTGGTGAACCACACCCAGGTTATTCAAATACTGGTTCACAATAGGTTTGAGGACACAATATTGCAACCACCCAGAGAGGAAGCAGGTTTAGATTGTTGAATCATTGTTTGAGGAGGGGAATTGGTCTGAAAAATTATGTGATACCAAGTCTTGCTGGGTTCCTCTAATTACAGTAGGTTATCTGCCCCATCAGGCAATAGATAGATGTGGACAGGGAGCAACAAGACTCAGCTGACAGGACACAGACACTGAGCCCAAAGAGAAAAGACTCAGGAAGTCAGGGGGACTTGAGCCAAAGGAAGGGTGGGTGACCAGAGAATTCACCCCAAAGGAGGCAGAGGATCGTATTCTATAGAGAGGATCAGAGCCTATGAGGAGGAGAGACTGGGCAGGCTCAGCGAGGGACAAAGCAGTGCAAAACACACAAGCTGGCCGAGCATGGTGGCTCACGCCTGTAATCCCAGCACTTTGGGAGGCCAAGGCAGATGGATTGCTTGAGCTCAGCAGTTCAAGACCAGCCTGGGCAATGTGGTAAAACCCCATCTCTATGAAAAATACAAAAAATTAGCCAGGTGTGGTGGTGCATGCCTGTGGTTCTTGCTACTCAGGAAGCTCAGGTGGAAGAATCACTTGAACCCAGGAGACAGAGGTTGCAGTGAGCAGAGATCGTGCCATTGCACTCTAGCCTGGGTGACAGAGCCAGACCCTGTCTCAAAACACAGGCGCACACACACACACACACACACACAAGCTTCATTTGGTAAATACTGACCAGCACCTACTCTACACAAGGTGTGGAAGAAGATACCATGTCACTCCATTACTTTGGGGGTTCTTTGTGGGTCCCACGCCTTGTTTGTCATTGAACCCAAAGGAATTGCCACAGACTGAACCACAATGAATGATAGAATAAATCAATGAATCAGCCAGTCCCTGCTGAGTTCCCGAAGAGAAGTAGAGACGAAAGTGCTCTGAGAGCTCAAAGGCAAGACCATCACTCCCACTGCAAGTCTGTCTCGTGAGCCTGCACCATGACAACTGCCTCTCCTACAGCTTTGCTTCTCCAGCATGTAACACAGGGTGGGCTCAGAGTAGGCAATAGTAAATATTTGCTGTTGAAAACAAATGAACGAATGAAGACTTCTGACAGGATATGGCTTTCAGCCTGAGACAAAGATTTCAGTCAGGAGCGTTGGCCATTAGAGCATCATTTATCAAATTGCAGGTCACAACAACCCCTTAGTACATCATGAAATCAATTTAGCGGGTCGAAACTATTCTTTTCTAAAGAGTAAATTCAAATGGAGTGGAGTAGAATGAAATGGAAAATATCAGTGCATTGCTGCAAAAAGAATATGTATTTCATGAAACTTATTTCAGTTTTATGTGTATGTATGCACATGAACTATTGGGTAAGCTGTATTGCTTACTTTGGATTTCAGTTGAACAGGACTGTAAAAAGCAGTCTATACTGCAGAACCAGTGTGAGCAACGGCATAACTTTCCAGGACAATCAGAGAATGGAGAGAATTTTAATGTGGCTGGAGGATAATTATGTGACATTATTTTCCACATCAAAGGTCAGAAGACATGCTCTGATATTTGAAATCAAGATGGGCTTACGAAGTCTGCGGTATGTGAGCATGGTGAGCAAAGGGCGCACATGGGAGAAAGAATAACATAGGGAAAGATGAGGCCAGAAAAGTGAGTTGGGGGAGGAACTGAGAAAGATCTGACCCTCATTTGTTCACTAAACAAGTTACAGCATTTCATTTCAATCAGGACCTAAAATTGGTTCTAAACAGGAGTGAAATAACCTTGATTCCACCTATGTCTTAAGAATTCCTTTCACACCCGATATAAAGGCACAAAGCTTCCAGGAATTTTAAAAGCAAGAGTTTTCAAGAGTAAAAAATGATGAAAAAGAGAAATGATCATATATGCAATATAATTTTTTATTGGCCCACTATGAATCTAAAGCCATATGCAAACATGAGTGGCACGGCAGTTTCAGAAGAGCATTTGCTGCCCACCCCCCCACCTCCACCCAAGGCTTACACAGCCCTCAGCAAGCCCTCACGAGACTGAGCAGCAGAGATCATCTAATGGACTTCAAATAAACACCAACTTCCTGACAGCTGGCCTCTGAGCCAATTTATTATTGAATTATACTCCTGCATTTTCAGAGCAAGCTGAGCTGACAAGGTACCCCATCAGTTTAAAAAAAAAACGGAAAGAAAGACAATGATAAATTACCTGATGGAAGATGGAAGAAGGTAAAGATCCTGCTTCCTCCAAAGTGTCAGCCATTATATATTATTCATGTTGGTTTTTTAAAAATCCCTCCCCGCATTGAAATGAATGTTTATGATGATAAAGCAACTAGGTGAATTCAATTCAGGATGCAGGCAACGACTTCTCACATCATCCTGATGAGCAGCTAACAACTCCTCCTCTGCCACTTGATCATCCCTTTATTGATTTCAGAAACGAATTAAGATCTCTGTTTGCTTTGTAGCTTGAGCTTGTTCCTAGTTGTCCATCACAGAAAGCATTAGCAGAGGATGCTGTGGTGAAGCAGGAACAATCCTGGGTTAGAGGGAGAGAGCCCGGATTCCTTGGGCAAATGAGAGCACATGACCTTTCGCTGGTGAGACTCAACTTCCTCCCCTGTGATGTGGGGGTCACTAATTCCCACCCTGCCAGTTTGTTGGGAAGATTAAATGAGACAAAATACCCAGAAGCCCAATGGCTGGCTCATAGCCTGCATTCAGTACTAGCACCTAACATTTACCAAGGATATTCAGCTTTAAATCTCCTGCAGACCATATGATACAGGGACTTTATCACCCTTGTTTTACAGCAGTGAAAACTGAGCTACTGAAAAGTTGAGTAATCTGGGCCACAGTCATAGGGCTTGTAATAGCAGAGCCAATATTGGAAGCCAAGCCTAGTTGGCCTTAGAGCCCATGTACTGAGCCTCTCTTCTCCGCTGAGTCCTTTATGTTCCCAGCTCAGCATCTTCAGTTCAGAAATCCATACAGTGTGGTGCCACTACAACCCTACCCACCCCATCTGGCCCTAACTTTCTCTCTAATACTCTAATACATCCTAAAAATCCCATGTGCAGTAAGGCTTTGTGCTGAAGAGCACTGACTTCAGAGGGCGGAATCTCAGCCTCATTGTTTGCTAGCTGTGTGACCTTAGACAAGTCTCTTAATCTTTCTGTGCCTCACTTCCCTCTTCTACACTATGAAAATAATAATCCATATCTCATGAGTATTTTGTGGGTATGAAATTAGCACGCGTAAAACACTTAGGTGTCAGGGCAGTAAGTATTCATTGATGTTTGTGGTTACTGTCACTAAATAGCAGTAATGTTAATATTAGCATTAGCTAAAGCATTAGTATACCAACAGGTTTTAGTGTCACTATTGAGAACTGGTGTAGGGAGCCAGCCCTATATCACCTGTGGGTACCCCAAGTTCGGTGGCGACAAAGGAATGAGAAAAAGACAGATTAAGAGAGACAGTGGGACTAGGGGACCATCACTTTATTACTTTGGAGAAAACAGTGAAGGCCCCAAGGTCTGAT
>CAUYNB010044334.1:0-50863 GCA_963574225.1 Lagothrix lagotricha
TGATTTGCTTTTTTTTTTTTAAATTGCATTTTATGTTTTGGGGTACATGTGAAGAACATGCAAGATTGTTGCATAGGTACACACATGGCAGTGTGATTTGCTGCCTTCCTCCCCATCACCTATATCTGGCATTTCTCCCCAAGCTATCTCTCCCCAACTCCCCATCCCTCACTGTCCCTCCCCTATTTCCCCCCGACAGACCCCAGTGTGTGATGCTCCCCTCCCTGTGTCCATGTGTTCTTATTGTTCAACATCCATCTATGAGTGAGAACATGCGGTGTGTGATTTTCTGTTGTGTCAGTTTGCTGAGAATGATGGTTTCCAGGTTCATCCATGTCCCTACAAAGGACACGAACTCATCGTTTTTGATGGCTGCATAGTATTCCATGGTGTATATGTGCCACATTTTCCGTGTCCAGTCTATCATCAATGGGCATTTGGGTTGGTTCCAGGTCTTTGCTATTGTAAACAGTGCTGCAATGAACATTCGTGTGCATGTGTCCTTATAGTAGAACGATTTATATTAACTTTAGAGGCATTATTGATTCCATGAGGTGTTGCTTCAGATAGGAGATGAAATAGCTAAGGTGTTACTTCAGAGAAGACAAAAGCTTGTTACTTTGGAGAAGAGCTGAGATGGCTGAGGTGTCACTTAAGAAAATGAGACAATTAGTGTTACTTCAGAGGATCTGAGTACACTGAGGTATTTCATCAGAGAGAAGGTGAGATCACTGGGTGTTACCTCTGAAAGGAACTGACATCACTAATGATTACTGTAGAGTAGCTCTGACAACTGAGGTTTACTTCAGAGTAGCTGAAATAACAAATGGGATCACTAAGGTATGACTTTAGAGATTAGATCATTGTAATTCTTCAGAGAAGTTGAAATCACTAAAGTGAAACTCCAGAAGAATGGAGGTGACTGAGTGCTATTTCATAAAGGAAGTGAAATATCTATATTGTACCATCAGAAAGATGAGAATCCTAAGGTGTTACTTAGGAGCTGAGATCACTGAGGTTCTGCTTCAGAGAAAAGCTGAAATCAATGAGGTGTTACGTAAGGTAGGAGCTGAGATTACTGAGGTATTATTCAGGACCAAGATAATATCACTCAGGTGTTAGACGCTGAGATTACAGAGATGTAACCTTAAGAGAGGCTGAGATTGCTGATGTGATTCTTCAGAAAGTAAATTAGATTACTAAGGTGTTACTTTAGAAAGGAGATTAAATAACTGAGTTGTTCGCTGGAGTTGAGATCACACAGGTGTTACATCAGAGGTGGCTGAAATCACTAAGGTGATTCTTCAACGAGAGGTTGAGATCACTAGGGGTGATGCTTTAGAAAGAGATTACTTTAGGGAAAAGCTATGATCACTGAGATGTTACTTCAGATGGAGATGAGATCACTAATATAATAGTCAAAGAGGAACTGAGATTACTGAGGTGTTACTTTGGAGCCAAGAGGAGATCACTCAGGTACCTAGATAAGATCACTGAGGTAAGTCCAGAAACCTGAGATCACCTCGATGTTAATTTAGAGAGAAAATGAGACCACTGTGATGCTATCTTAAATCTTCTGTAGGCCAGACACGGTGGCTCACACCTGTAATCCCAGCACCTTGGGAGGCTGAGGTGGACAGATCACAAGGTCAAGAGTTTGAGACCAGCCTGGCCAACATGGTGAAACCCCATCTCTACTAAAAATACAAAAACTAGTGGGGCGTGGTGGCGAGTGCCTGTAATCCCAGCTACTCGGGAGGCTGAGGCAGGAGAATCCCTTGAACCCAGGAGGCAGAGGTTGCAGTGAGCTGAGATTGTGCCATTACACTCTAGCCTGGGCGACAAGAGCAAGACTGTCTCAAAAAAAAAAAAATCTTCTGTGAAGGAAAGCTGCCAACCCTTGCTAGTTGAGTGCGCAGCTGGCATGTGACTCAGTGGCAGCTGCTCAGTGCCCACTACTATTCAGGCCCCAATTTCTTTCTTTTTTTTTTTTTGAGACGGAATTTCGCTCTTGTTACCCAGGCTGGAGTGCAATGGCGCGATCGCGGCTCACTGCAACCTCTGCCTCCTGGGTTCAAGCAATTCTCCTGCCTTAGCCTCCTGAGTAGCTGGGATTACAGGGATGCGCCAACACGCCCGCTAATTTTGTATTTTTAGTAGAGACGGGATTTCTCCATGTTAGTCAGGCTGGTCTCAATCTCCCCTCAGGTGATCTGCCCTCCTTGGCCTCCTAAAGTGCTGGGATTACAGGCGTGAGCCACCACGGCCGGACTAATATTTCTGACTTTTAAAGACACTGCAAAACTCCTTTCCAATGTTACAATATCATTCTATTCCCACCAGCAATGTAAGAAGGTTTAGTTTTGTTCATATTTTCTTCACACTTCTTACAGTCTTTTTTTTCTTTTCTCTTTTTTTTTTGAGACTGTGTTTCACTCTTGTTGCCCAGGCTGAAGTGCAATGGTGCGATCTCCGCTCACTGCAGCCTCTGCCTCCCGGGTTCAAGAGATTCTCCTGCCTCAGCCTCCCGAGTAGCTGGGATTACAGGCGCCCGCCACCACACCCCCCTAATTTTTGTATTTTTAGTAGAGACGGGGTTTCAACAAGTGGCCAGGCTGCTCTCGAACTCCTGACCTCAGGTAATCCGCCTGCCTCAGCCTCCCAAAGAGCTGGGATTACAGGCGTGAGCCACCACGCCACGCCATGTCATTTTTATTATAACCCTTCTAATGGTATGAAATGGGACCTCCCTGTGGCTTCAATTCGCATTTCTCTGACAGCCAATGATGCTGAATGCTTCATGTACCCGTTGCTCACTTTGTATCTTCCTTGATGTCTTTTCAAATCTTCTGCCCATTTAAAGAGGTTCTCTTCTCAGTCTTTTTTTTAAAACAGCTTATTGAGCTATAACTCACATACCATATAATTCACCCATTTTGTACTAGTCAATGATTTTGGCATATTTTTAACTGTGGTAAAATACATGTTAAATAAAATGTATGGGAGACCCTTGTTTGGGGCCGAGCTCCTGCACTAGGGGCCAACAGAGCAGCCCAAAGCGGAACCGAGTCACCTAAAGGGTAACGGAGTCACCCGCGCTGGCTGCCACCGACCGGAAGGGACACGGGCAGCTCTCAAAACTCCAAAGGCGCAGACCGTCCACACGGAACAGGGGAAGGTCCTGCCCGTTCCCCCGCCGCCCACCCGGACGCCGACGAAAGCCAGCGAGCTCCACAGCCTCAGGTCGCTGGAATTGTGATCCCGACCACGGGACGCCGCTTTACCCTCCTCTGCGCGGACAGGGAGGGAGACGCCGGCCCAGGCTGCAGTTTCTACCTCAGAAACGGAAACAAAGCACCGCCTTCTGTTTCCTTTTTCCTTAGGAAAAAAAAAAAAAAAAAACGTCTAGGACGAGGCCTAGGACCCCGACCACGACCCCCGAGTCTCCAAGGCTGGAGGGGACGGGGCCTGGCACGGCCTCGGCTCCGCCCCTCGGGCCAGCGGACCACAGAGGGACGCCCGCCCTTGCCGGTTTCCTAGAGCGGCCCGGAAGTGCCTGTAGGAGCGCTTCCGGGAACCAGGGCCTCTTTTGGCTGCAACGGCTGGGCATCGCTGGCGCCAGGTGCGGAGGGCTACTCGGGCCGCGGGGCGTTGGGTGGGGTCGGGTGGAGTCTGCCTCCCCGGGCTAGGGGTGGGGGCTTGGGAAAGGCTGCTTCGCCACTCTGTCCGGAGAGCTCTCGATACTGCGGGGCTTTTCCGCGGAGCAGCGCCCGCGGATAGGATGGCCCCGAACCACGGGGGCGGCGGGGGCCAAGCGCCAAGCTTGACTATGCACCAAGGCCCCCCGTCCCGGAACGAGCGCCGCGGGTACGGAGTCGGGGTGCACACCCGGCCTGCCAAGCCGCGTGACCGGAAGGGGCAGCTCGAAGGCCTTTTCCGAAGGCCCTTTGGAGTGAGAAGGAGCGGCAGGTGCTGGCGGGGCGGTAAAAGTGGCAGTGGGTGACCATGGACCGCCAGGGAGAATGGGGCGCCATGAACCCGTGGGGAGCTCCCTGGGCTCCCCCAGCGCTGTGCAGAGTGGCCCGGCAAGTGCCTTGAGAACGGGAGCTGTGCCCGGCTGAGCTCTGCTCCAGCACCTGGTGTGCTGAGCTGGGCAGGTGCGTTTCCTCCGTCATAGCAGGTGCTTGTGCTGCTGCGCTGTCCCTTTAGTTGCTGTCGAACCCTCTTTAGATGCCGCATTTGGCTCCGTTACAACCCGTTGCTCAGCTCCTCCATCCCGGGGGTTGGGGGCTGTGGTGGACTTTTGAGTGACAGGTCTAGGCTCTAGTACTTGACTTTGGCAGTTGTGTTTAGAGCTTTGATTTCTTTTCTTTTTCCTTTGATTTTTTTTTTCCTTTCTTCTTTCTTTCTTCTCTTTGGACACAGCATCTTGCTCTCTTGCCCAGGCTGGAGTGTAGTGGCTCGATTTCTGCCCACTGCAGCCACGACCTCCTTAGCTCAAGGGATCCTCTGTCCTCAGCCTTCCAAGTAGCTGGGACCACGGACGTGTACCACCATGCCTGGCTAGTTTTTAAACTTTTTGTAAAAATGGGGTCTTGCTGTGATGCCCAGGTTGGTCTCCAACTCCTGGGCTCAAGCAATCCGCTGCCCTCAGCCTCACAAAGTGCTGAGATTTCAGGCTTGAGGCACTGTGCCTGGCCTCTCCCTATCCGTAGGATGAGAATGGTAATTCTTGCCCGCTGTTGTGACGATTCAAGGTGGAAGAGTTAAATGGTCTCAGTGTGGTCTGTGGTGTCAGTTACCGTGTCCCTGTGTTCCCTGGACCTTTGTCCTAGTTCATTCTTTCATGTGTTAACTTACTTTGAGAACTTGTGCCCCCCACTTCTCTGCCAATTCCTGCTTGCCCTTCATGTCTTAGATATCACTTCCTCTGGGAGGCCTCTGCCCCTCCTGGGACTGACATGGGTCCCTCTGCTACCTGCTCCCAGGGCCACCTCCCTAGCACTGACTGTCATTAGTAGTTCACACTGTCAGCATCCTGACGATGGGGACCATATCAACCCTCACCCACTGGCCCAAAGGACATGGGAGTCACTGGTCTTTTCCCCTCCACCCCCACTCTAGGCATCTGCATCTGGGACCAACCTCCTGGGCTGGCTGATCAAGGAGGAAGCAGCAGCAATGTCTGCTGTGGGGGCTGCAGCTCCTTACCTGCATCATCCTGGTGATAGTCACAGTGGCCGAGTGAGTTTCTTGGGGGCCCAGCTTCCTCCAGAGGTGACAGCCATGGCCCGGCTACTAGGGGACCTAGACAGGAGCACGTTCAGAAAGTTGCTGAAGCTTGTGGTCAGCAGCCTGCAGGGGGAGGACTGCCGAGAGGCTGTGCAGCGTGTTGGGGTTAGCGCTGACCTGCCGGAGGAGCGGCTGGGTGTCCTGCTGGCAGGCATGCACACACTGCTCCAGCAAGCCCTCCGTCTGCCCCCTACCAGCCTGAAGCCCGATACCTTCAGGGACCAGCTCCAGGAGCTCTGCATCCCCCAAGACCTGGTTGGGGACTTGGCCAGCGTGGTATTTGGGAGCCAGCGGCCCCTCCTTGATTCTGTGGCGCAACAGCAGGGGGCCTGGCTGCCCCATGTTGCTGACTTTCGGTGGCGGGTGGATGTGGCAATCTCCACCAGTGCCCTGGCTCGCTCCCTGCAGCCGAGCGTCCTGATGCAGATGAAGCTGTCAGATGGGTCAGCATACCGCTTCGAGGTCACCACAGCCAAGTTCCAGGAGCTGCGGTACAGCGTGGCCCTGGTCCTAAAGGAGATGGCAGATCTGGAGAAGAGGTGTGAGCGCAGACTGCAGGACTGAGCCCTCATTTGACTGGTCCCATTCAGGTCAGGCTTGGACAGGCACCTCAGATGGTGCCAAAGTGCAGCTGACTCTTTCCAGGACAGCCCTGCCCTTCCCATGAGGCAGGCTCTTCAGTGAGAGTTTAAATGTGATTATGTAATTTTCTGTTTAATTGAAATAGAGAGCTATGCCTTTTTTTCTTTTCTGTAAGTAAAGCGGCTATCAACAACATGTTTCTCTAGGTGGATGTTAAACCTCACACTTTCCTCTTCCCTGTATATTTGTCTTTGCTGCTGGGTGTGGCCATGCGTGGCCAGGTTGAGGCCCTTCGTAGACACCATACAGTTGCTCATCCTGGCCCCATGTAGCCAGGTACTTTTGTGGATTTTGTATTTTAGGTTGGGCATTTTTATTCTTCTGCCTTAAATCCTTGACCTCACAGAGCTGACCTTCTAGTGGGGCTGAAGGGAGAGGAAACATTATAAAAATAATAAAAATTAAATGTAATGGCTCGTCAGAGGATGATGTGTGATACAACAAGTAGAGTGGGGTCTATGTGATGATGGGGTGACCTTCCTTGAGGGTGTGAATCTGAGCAAGGACTTGAAGGAGCCGAGGGGCACAGCGCTCTGAGGGGGCAGCACAGTGCAGAGGCAGCCAGTGTGGGGATGCCTAACATGCTTAAGGCCTGCCTGGCTGCAGCCAAGTAGGAGATCACTGGAGGGAGCTGACATTGGGGAGGGTACCAAGGTCAGGGCCTGAGGGTCTTGTAAGGACTTTGGCTCAATTTCGAGTGAAAGAGGAGCCCTTCTGAGAGTTTTCAGCAGAGGAGAGACGTGATCTGGTGATTGGCTGCTGTGTGGAGGGGCGCAAGGGAGGAGGCTAGAGCCCAGCAGAGATGCTATCTCCAGGGTGTGTGCAGGGGCTGTAGCCAGCTTTGCAGCTTCCCGAATAACTATGTTCTGGAAGGGACCTTGGGGCTCTGTCTCTGCAGAGCCATTTTCTGTCAACTGGGTTCCAGCTGGCTGCCCCTGCCTCCATGGAGTGCTTCTGGACCACGTCTGCTCTGTTCTCCGCCGGGAAACCTGCCCTTGTCTCTGAGTGCCTGGGGTTGCTTGGCTGTTTGTCTTGTCTGCAGTTTTTGGTTTATCTACTCCACTAGCCTGGCACTTCTTCCTCATCCCTCCATGGGCCGTTCTAACACATCAGGTGCAGAGGAATACCTGGGGGCGGGGTGAGTAGATTCTGGGAGGGGCCCAGGAACCCTCTAAGGCACATGCTTGTGAGTGCTGCCATCTGGTCATTCACTTGGCTTTGTCCCACCCTCAGTGAGTTCCAGGTACAACCTCCTCCCTCTCCCTGAAGGCACTGTCCCTACCACCGTCATCGGGTCAGGAATATGACCAGCCACTTCCTGCATTCTCCATCCCCAGGTGTGCATATGGCTGGGCTGTGGCAGCTGGGACCATGTGCCTTTCTCACTCACCGGCCCGGCCCTGCAAGGACAGCAGCTTTAGGGACAGCCCCATCTTTCTGCTTCTCCCAGCTACTTAGCAAAGCCTGTGTGGAACCCAGAGCACAAACCTGCCCTCGGTCCTCAGGCTGAGCTCTTCCTGGCTCTCACTGGGAATCTGTTTGCCTCGATTCATTTGTGAACCCTTGGGCTTGTCTCAGGGCAGTACCAGGCAAATCAAGACACAGCCATGAAAAGACATATAGCTTGTGAGACACAAGCAGGGGAGTGGGCCATTCCCAGGACTGGGGCTGGCACTGCCCAAGTGCAAGGGGAATGAGGGACAGAGGAGGGCAAGTGCAGAGACAGCAACTGGCCTCAAGGCCACACACAGGATTTTGGTCATTCCATCAAAGCAAGACGGAACAGTGGAGTTTTAATCAGGGCAGACATGATCTAGCTGGACTTGAGATCCCTACAGCGTGGAGCAGACTTAGAGGCCAGCTGGGTGGCCCTTCTCACACTTCCTCTGACTCAGTAGTCAGCCAGCTCTTCCCACAAAGGGCCAGAGAGTAAACATTTTAGATTTTGTGGGCCATAAAGTTTCTGTCAACCTTGCCATGGTGGATTGAAAGCAGTCACACAATATGTAAACAAATGGGCATGGCTCTGTTCCAGTAACTTTGTCTTTTTTTGTTTGTTTTTTACTCGCAGTTTATGAGTGGATTTTTTTTTTTTTTTTTTTTTTTGAGGCGGAGTTTGGCTCTTGTTGCCCAGGCTGGAGTGTAATGGCACTATCTCGACTCACTGCAACTCCATCTTCCAGGTTCAAGCAATTCTCCTTCCTCAGCCTCCCAAGCAGCTGGGATTATAGGCACGCACCACCATGCCTGGCTAATTTTTGTATTTTTAGTAGAGATGGGGTTTCATCATGTTGGCCAGGCTGGTCTCGAACTTCTGATCTCAGGTGATCTGCCTGCCTTGGCCTCCCAAAGTGCTGGGATTACAGGCATGAGCCACCGAGCCCAGCCTCCAATAACATTTTTTAATGGATATTGAAATTTTCCCTTTGAGACAGGGTCTCCACCTGTCATCCTGTCTGGAGTGCAGTGGCGTGATCATGGCTCATTGTAGTCTCAACCTCCTGAGCTCACAGGTGCACCACACCAGACCTGGCTAATTTTTGTATTTTTTGTAGAGATGA
Source organism: Lagothrix lagotricha (assembly GCA_963574225.1). NCBI lineage: Eukaryota > Metazoa > Chordata > Mammalia > Primates > Atelidae > Lagothrix > Lagothrix lagotricha. Next base: position 8,496 of record CAUYNB010044334.1, read on the forward strand.
GGTTTTGCCATGTTGCCCAGGCTGGTCTTGAACTCCTGGGCTCTGGGTCTACCCCCCTCAGCCTCCCAAAGTGCTGGTATTACAGCAATGAGCCACTGCACCCAGCGATGAAATTTTAATTTCATGTGTCACAAAGTATTTTTTTCCATTTAAAAACCATTCTTAGGCCAGGCATGATTGGGGCCAACCCCATGAGCCCACTGGACCCCTCCAGTACAGGCACCTGTCCATCCTTGCCAGTGGTCAGTCTCCATTAGACCTGGACTCCAGGGCAGGGGCTGGCCCTGTCCATCTTTGTCCCCATGGCCTGCACAAGGCCTTGCACAGAGAACAGATGTCTGCATGTGGGAAATTACGCCTTTGGTTTTGTTGGACTTAGCTCTCTGTGGAAACTTTTTGCTGGTGGATTTCCCTCTCTTCTGTGGCACTGTCCTGAGCTCAAAGCCTGGATGTTTCCCCAAATGTGTCATTCATTCATTCAGCAAACATTTCTGGGGCTCTGAGTCAAGCTGCATGCACTGGGAACGTGGGGATTTATAAAACGGCCTGGGCCCTGCCCTTGCTCTGCTCCACTTTGTGAAGCTTCTAGAAGGCTCCAAATAGTTTCAATTCAGTGTCATAAATCAAAGATTATTCTAGATAAAAAGCAATTCCAGACCTAGGTTGTAGATTTATTTTAATTAATTTATTGTCTCCAAAACAGAAACCCAAAATGTTTTTATTTGTTTATATATTTTGGAGACAGGGCCTCCGTCTGTCACCCAGACTGGAGGGCAGTGGTGCGATCACAGTTCATTGCAGTCTCCAACTTCTGGCCTCAAGTGATCCTTCCCTGGCCTCCCAAAGTGCTATGATTATAGGCATGAGCCACCGTGGCTGGCCTGGAAACTCTCCAGATGAGTTTGCTATACTGAAGCCCAAACTGCGGTGCACAGTGTGATCAGGTAACAAGATATTCCAGCACCTGCGCTACCCCATGAACGATCCCTCTTCCGCTCCACAAAAGAACCACCAGCCTGTGTGCCAGGGGCTACCTGGATGCTTCCATGTGTTACTCAGATCTCAAAGCTGTGCCGTGGCTTGAATTTAAATCATGTGCTTACACCCTTGGCTCTCAGCAAGCTGCCCCATGGATATCATGTGTCTTTTCCACATCATGCAGCTGTAAGAGGACTCCTCCTCTCCCTCTGTGGCTAATGTCTAACCTGGATTGTTGGACTTTGATTTACTTCTGTTGAACTGACCCAGCTGCCTATTTCTTAGTTGTACTGTGACATTTAGGTGAAGAAACCACCAAGAGCTAAGAGGAAAAATAACCCTTTAGTGGCTGGAGGGCATGAAGTTATTTTCCAAGTGTGAGGTGATTTGGCTGGTGTGGTACACACTGCTGCAGCAGGAAAGCCACCAGAGGTTCTATGAAGACACATGGGCATCACCAAGCCCCAGGACACTGTGTGCACAGTAAAATTTGATTTTAACATAGTTTTCTTTTTTTTTTTTTTTAGACAAGAGTTTTGCTCTGTTGCCCAGGCTGGAGGTACAGTGGCATGGCGATCTCACTCGGTGCAACTTCCACCTCCCAGGCTCAAGTGATTCTCATGCCTCAGCTTCCCAAGTAGCTGGAATTACAGGCGCCCCCACCATGCCCAGCTAATTTTTATATTTTCAGTAGAGACGGGGGTCTCATTATGTTGGTCAGGCTGGTCTCGAACTCCTGACCTCAGGTGATCCACACACCCTGGCCTCCCAAAATGCTGGGATTACAAGCGTGAGCCACCGCGCCTGGTCTTTAACATAGTTTTCAAATGTCACAAGTCTCTTATTTTCTCCCCAACCATTCAGAAATATAAAATGTATTCTTAGCCCTTAGGCCATACAAAATAGGCAGCCAGCCTTTGTGTGGCCTAAGAGCTATACGAATGGTTTGCAAGCCCCTGACCTAGGACGTCAGTCCAGAGATAATCCAGGTGCCAACACGGAATGACGCTTGCACCCCAGCCCCTTTTCAGCTGGTTGCTGTTAGTGGAAAGAACACAGCATTATGGTTAGCACAGAATCTGGAATTTTCAGACCATCCACATGACTCACATTCCCCTCCTTTTGTCCTGATCATGAACCAGGAAGTAACCAAGAGGAGATGGCGAGAGCCCAGGAGGAGGCAGGGTCAGAGTCAGTCTTTGTGAGCAGTGTTTTGGAAGGCCAGGAACAGGAGTTGCAGGTGGTGCATGTCCACTGGGTGACTGGGTGCCTTTACTCTTGTCCCATGGTTGGACAACCCAGAAAGCCTAAAATATTTATGGCCCATTAGAGAAAAAGCCAACCCCTGTGCTAGAGTTGAAGGTGACCAAGGTGACCACCTGGCTAAGCACATTACCTGCCAAGACCCTCATCAGCAGCCACGCGGCCCAAGGCAGGGACATTGCACACATACTCCATGTGTACAGAAGTTCTGGCATGAGAAGAGGCAGACTTATAGTGGACACACTGATTTCATGGCTGTGGAGAACACCATCACCCTTGCACACAGAGAGGAGTCCCTGAATGGGCATGTGGCGGGACACCAGTCAGAGCTTTGCCCCTGGAGGCAGCACTGTAGTCTGGGAACACATTCACAGCATGTTGAGCTAAGCAGCAGCGGCTGGTGGTCACTCAGACCCACCAAGGAGTCAGATCCCCATCCACAGGCTGTAAAGATGGAAACTCATGTGGACACTGGACTCTGTTGTGTCCCTTGCCACCAGGGAAAGCTCCAGAACCTGCAATCACATGGACCCAACACAACCTGTTTCAATATGATACAAATTCCTAAGTTGCTCTTGGGTTAGGCAACTGAGGCTGCAACTTCTCAGTGACCCTGCCATGCCTAACCAGTGTGGCATAACCCAAACCAGCAGTCACAAGCCCTGCTGTGACCTATGTCCCTCTGGGCCACATGTTTGCATGTGGGAGAAAGGGATCACAGTGTCCTGCCATTGGGGATGGCAGCCTTTTGGGCCCAAATATTTCTGTGTAATTATTGGCAGTGGCACCAAAGATTAGCAGGTTCCCTCTGGAACTCCTTCACAGCTGAATGACCAGGACTGTGGGGGCAGGGTTGAGGTCTGCCTGCAGCTGGCCTCATGCCTGTAGATATCAGCCTTAATTAGATGCTGTGTGAGAAAATTCAGATGAACACGGTCCCAGCCTGTTAGATTAACCACTGTAACCAACAGAGCAGCAGATTCACGTGAAAATTCCATTTCAGCCAAAAAACCATCAGGCCCTGCAGATCACTGCAAAAGGTGACCTGCCATCAGCCACACTTCCCTATGTTTCTGCATGTGCCAAGATCACAGGGTCCTACCAGGCTCCACCTGGCCATGTCTCAAGGTTGTATTGGCAGCAAAAACCTGAGAGGTGAGGTCATGGCCACCCAGCTCCCAACAGAGCAGTCTCACTCCTCACCTCCCGGTTTCTCAGCGGTGCCTGCACCTGCTGGGCCTCTGCGTCATGGGAGTGGTGGGCAAAGAGAACTGATACAGCCCTAACAACCACTGTGAGTAATCTGCCTGCCATCCCCTCCTAGATGCAACAGCTACAGGATTTCTTGTGAGCTTGTAATAATAAAATCTCAGACCCTCAGTTCTTGGCAGTTTGTGTTTCAGGCTGTTTTAAGGAAATCTGTTCTGCAGCATAAATTACATACATCCAGACCTCTGTGTGACCTCCTCTGTAAAGTGGGGCAGCTGGGTTCTCCTCCTCTACCTCGTCCCTTCCCCAACCCCACTCCCTGTTTCTCCTCCCATCTGTCCTTCTCGCCCCATGGTCTGCTGGACTTCTACACCTACTCCATCTCAAGTTCTTTTCCCTACCATCTTTTTTCCCCGTTTCCTCTCCCCAAGTTCTTTGCTCTACTTTTTTTTTTTTTTGAGGTGGAGTCTCACTCTGTCACCGGGCTGGAGTGCAGTGGCACGATCTTGGCTCACTGCAGCCTCCACCTCTTGGGTTCAAGTGATTCTCCTGCCTTAGCCTCCCGAGTAGCTGGGATCACAGGCACGCGCCACCATGCCTGGCTGACTTTTGTGTTTTTAGTAGAGACGGGGTTTCACCATGTTGGCCAGAATGGTCTCAATCTCTTGACCTTGTGATCCGCCCACCTTGGCTTCCCAAAGTGCTAGGATTACAGGTGTGAGCCACTGCGCCCAGCCCACTCTACCATCTCTTTTTCCCACCATCTCCTTTTCCCACTCCCTCTCCTCACCCCTTCTTCTCAGGTTCTCTCCATATTTGTTTCCCAACCATCTTAACATGCCCATTTTCATCGTTTTCTTCACTGTCTTTATTTCCTCCTCACCACGTTCCCCCCCAACACACACAAAAAATAACAAAGTGGAGCAACTGGGCCAGTACAAGACAGTCATCCAGCCTGAGGCGCTGTGTGCACACACTGGGGTGTGCTGGAGATGCTGGCATAGCTGGGGGGTGGGGTGGCAGTGCTTGCATTCACTTGAGTGCTCATTCTCTGACAGGCACAGTAAGACATATTCCTCTACATTGTTTCCTCTCAGTACCCTCTAACAGTGTCTATTTTCAGATACACAAATAAGGCTCTGAGTTTCAGGGCAATGATGTCCTGGGTCACACACCAAGCCCCTCGGCCACAAGTGTGACCTCAGAACCCTTGCTGTGACACCTTGTTTCTGTGCCTGGCACTAATGCGTGCTCCACAAATGCCAACCACACCAGTAATGACGGCGTGTACCTGCTAGCCCAGCCTGCCTCTCTGAAAGAGAAGGGGACAGGGCTGGGGCCCTTCGGTCCTGGGTGGCCGTACCCCTGGGTTGTTCTAATGGGGGTTAAGTTGTAAGATAAGGATTTAAGGTGAAGTCAGAAGGAATTCTAGGCACTCCTCTTCTGGACTTCCTCCTACATGAGCTAATGCATTTCCTTATTGTTGAAGCCAGTGTGAGCCACTGATCCTTAAGGGAAAACATTTTGGGTAAATTATTTTAACTCAGTCTAGCAGAGCTCGCAGAGCATTCCTTGTGCCTCTTCCTCATTCACAGGCACCTGTGAACTCAAAACTGCATCCTGTGAGGGACACAGGCCTTATTTAACAGGTTAAGGTCAAACATTCCAGCAAATAAACGTACACTTTGTATAAAGTTAGATATTCTTAAGAGAGCAATTCTGAGTCTTTACCAACATTCTACATGTTTGTCAGTATAAATGATCCCATATAAAATAAGTAAGTTAAGGCTGTAGGTTTATTCATATATATATACACATTTATACACATAAGCGGTCTATCCCATGTGAATTTTTTGATGCTGGGTAAGCCTTGAGCTCCGATTAAAAGCTTTGCCACAGTCATTGCATTTATAAGGCTTCTCCCCGGTGTGAATTCTCTGATGTATAATTAGATGTGAACGCCACCTAAATATTTTCTCACAGTCATCACACTGATGCAGTTTCTTTATAGTATTAACTTTTTTACGGCTTACAAAAGTGGACCCTTCTAGGGCATTCCCATATTCATAAAACCACTGGGCCCTAGTGTGTATTCTCTGGTGTTCAATAAGATATGAGCTCCGGCTGAAGGCTTTTCCACATTCACTGCACTCATAGGGCTTCACTCCTGCATGAATTATCTGGTGTTGGAAAAGGGTTGAGTTCTGACTGAAGGCTTTCCCACATTCGTTACATTTATAGGGCCTCTCTCCAGTGTGAACCCTTTGATGTATCGTAAGCTGTGTGCTCATGCTGAAGGCTTTTCCGCATTGGAGGCATTCATAGGGTTTCTCTCCTTTATGGATTCTCTGATGGTAAATGAGGCTAGAACTCTGACTAAAGGCTTTTCCACAGTCATTACACACATAGGGTTTCTCTCCAGTGTGGATTCGCTGATGTTGAATAAGGTGTGAGCCCTGAACAAAGCCTTTGCCACACTCATCACATTTAAATGGTTTTTCTCCAGTGTGAGTTCTCTGATGGCGAATAAGCCGTGAACTACAACCAAAGGCCTTTGTACACTTGTTGCATTTATAAGGCTTCTCTCCAGTGTGAATCAGCTGATGCTGACTAAGGCGAGATATCCACCTAAAAGCTTTCCCACACTCATCACACTTAAACGGTTTCTCTACGGCATGAATTCTCTGATGTGCAGCAAGGCTTGGGCTGTCTGAGGCTCTCAGAATTTGTGATTTCTCCCCAGTGTGCATCCTTTGATGCTGGGCTAGAGTGGAGCTCTGGCTGAAGGCCTTCCCACACTCCTTGCAAGGGTAGGGCCTCTCCCCAGTGTGAGTCCTCTGGTGTCTAACCAGCTGTGACTGCTGGCTGAAGGCTTTCCCACACTCACGACAACCATAGGGCCTCTCTCCTGTGTGGATTCTCTGATGGTGGATGAGGCTTGAGCTCTGACCAAAGGCTTTTCCACATTCCTCACATCTGTAGGGCTTCTCCCCAGTGTGAATTCTTTGATGCTGAATAAGTTTTGAGCTCAGGCGGAAGGCTTTTCCACACTCAATGCATTTAAAGGGTTTCTCTCCTGTGTGGATTCTCTGATGCTGATTAAGCTGCGAGCAGAGCCTGAAGACTTTCCCACATTCTGCACATTCGTACGGCTTCTCTCCATGGCAGTTACTTGGATGTTTCCCCTGCAAGCAGTCAGATAACTTTTTTTGGCATTCCTGACATCTGCTAATTTTCTTCTGTGTATTAATTTCCCAATACAGAGCGATGTCTGAAGTGGCCCTGAAGCCTTTGCCACACCCCTCGCATCTCTGGGAAGTCCCTTCTGCACTCTCCCTCTGACTTTCAAGAGGCTGACGAACCAGGCTGCTGGTTCCCAGCTCCTTACTTCCCTGGGCAGTGTCCTTGCTGAAGGTCTTGGGAACCACAGTCTCCTCATTCAAACAGTTATTCTGGAAGACAGAGCCTGTCACTCTCAGTCCAGGACTGCCCAGATGACTGCCTAACCAGACCTCAGAATCATAAATGCCTCCAAAGCCAGGATTCTGAGGAAAGTCCTGTGGAGAGATTCTGACCTTTGTCCCAGAGGATTCTGATTTTAGGATGTCCATGTCCTCACAGGCCTGCTCATTGTCAGTCCTAATCGTAGAATCTGAAACAAACAGGAACAAAGATGTTCCTTAGGTCCTGTGCTCAGAGAAATGACAGACTACAAATGCAGGGGCTGGGCTCAAGGCTCCCAGAATGGCTGCACTGAGCACTTCGAGGCCCCAGGTGGAAACTTGCAAGAGAAGGCAGAGCCTTTGGCAGTTCTCAAATCTGGTTTCAAACTTTTTACTTTGTTCATTCATTCAATAGCAATGAAGTGTACATCATGCACTGGGCAGAGTGCTGAGAGCAACACAGACTACGGGGGTGCCAGGGTCTGTGAGCAGAGAGGTCCATCCTACAGGGCACCAGTATGGGGCAAAGTTCACACAGAAGCAAAGAAAACAAAGCAAGACCGGAAGGGTGGGAGGTTACCACAATTAGGCCATGGGGTCAGGTGCTCCAGCATCCCAGCTGGTGAGGAAAGAGTACAGGGTCTGAGTTCCGAATGGAGGGCATGGACTCTGATGAGTAACACAGGGCTGGAAGAGCTGCCAAGGGACATTCTTGGTAAGCTCAGAAGAGCACTGGGCACCTAGGCCGTGGGCTTCTCTGAGCAAAGCCCAGCCCCCTCATCTGCCTCCTGGCTGCTCCTTCCAACTTGCACCTGGCCATGTTCCCTGCTTCTCCCTGGGCAGTGTGTGCCCACCCACAAGACCACACTGACTTCTTCCCTGGGGCTGCAAGCTTCTGGAGGCCCCCAGGGGGACTTCTAGACATCTGCATTCCTTCTGGACTCCCCAAGTAAGCACAGGCTTTTGTCTTACTCTGTAACCCTAGAGGGCACCTCTGCTGAAGTCAGACATCCCCTTGATGTCTGTGATCACAACCATGACAGGATGCAACACACAGCTATGGTCATGACACAGCTACAGCCCCCACCACAAAACAATCACATTCACAACCACGTGGCCACAGCTGTAACCAGCCCAAGTGTACCCCACAGTGAATACACAGCCCAGTGACAGGGCTTTAGGCTCTGGTTCCTGCCTACTCTTAAGCATCAGTGGTGAGTCTCCAGCTTCCAGGGATCTCCAAAGGACTTCCTGTCAGTCCTGGAAAATCACAGCAGGCAACCCTTTCAACTTCACTGTGCAGCAGGGATACACAAGTGCCATGAGGACACGAGCCATCTCCAGGTCTAGTCCTCACACGCTTCTCTTTCCCTGCACAAGCACACCACCTCAGCATGCCTGCTCCTTCAACAGGGCTTGCTTGGCACTGCTCCCAAGCCAACCCCTCCTGTGAAGATAAGAGAGCAAGGCAGCCAGGCACGGTGGCTCACGCCTGTAATCCTAGTGCATTGGGAAGCCAAGACAGGTGGATCACCTGAGGTCAGGAGATCGAGACCAGCCTGACCAACATGGTGAAACCCCATCTCTACTAAAAATACAAAAATTAGCTGAGCGTAGTGGCGCACACCTGTAGTCCCAGCTACTTGGGAGGCTGAGGCAGGAGAATCACTTGAACCCGGGAGGTGGAGGTTGCAGTGAGCCAAGATCATGCCACGGCACCACTCCAGCCTGGGTGACAGAGCGAGACTCCGTCCCAAAAAAGAAAAGGGAGCAGGGCACCAAGATGTGCAGCAAGTACTTCCCATGCCTGAAACATGGCGGCCCCAAGAGCTGGGAGCAAGCCCAGGACAGCCCAGCACTCCTGTGCCAGGTGTTGCCCAAGGTCTCCTGCTACACAGAGTAAAACCTCTACATGGCTAAACAGCCTGAGGCCAAGAGCACTGCTGACCAGCGGACGAGGACATCACAAACCCACCTGACCACATGTGAGTTTCCTTCCCTCTGGCGCCTTGTGACTGCCTATGAGAAGCCTGGGATACATCATAAAGTTCTCCCAGCACAAACCCAGCCTCAGCCACCTTCTGGCTCTCAGTGGCCCTTGGCCTCCTTCCTGGCCTTGGCTTTCATGGCCTGTTTCTGTCCCTGCTTACCACTGGCAGCCACCCCCACAGCAGCCCCCAGGGACCTGTAACTGAAGGCAAGACTCTCTCCCCTTCCCCGGAGCATGAAAGCGCTTCTCCAGTAAGCTTTGGATAACTTCTGAGAAGATTATTACAAAATGAAACCTCATTCTGGAAGTGGCAGTCCCTCAGAGAGGACACATACAAGTCTTGGCTCTAAAGAGCTGAGGCCAGATGCGGTGGCTCACACCCGTAATCCCAGCACTTTGAGAGGCCGAGACGGGCAGATCATCTGAGCCAAGGAGTTCGAGACCAGTCTGGACCAACATAGTGAAACCTCATCTCTATTAAAAATACAAAAATTAGCCAGGTGTGGTGGCGGGATCCTGTAATCCCAGCTACTTGGGAGGCTTAGGCACAAGAATCATTTGAACCTGGGAGGCAGAGGTTGCAGTGAGCCAAGATCATGCCACTGCTCTCCAGCCTGGGCAACAGAGACTCTATCTCAAAAAAAGAAAAAAAAAGAGCAGAGGCAGAACAGGGCCAGGCTGACAGCAAGGGTTTGTTGGGGGGTGCCGGAAACCACCCACCAGTGGGCACAGTGATGGTCAAGAGCAAGGGACTGCACAGTGGGGACCTGGCCCTCCCACACTGCTCTGGGCCAGTATCCTTCAGTATCTGATGCTGGCTGTACCAGCTGGGAACAAGTAACATATCTGGGCATTTCTGCCTTAATGTATTCTGGTTTTGTGCTACTGCATATTTTTATCTAAGAGGCCACATTCCTGCCCTGGACTCTTGGGTCTGCGAGCAAGTGCTGGGTGCACCAACAGTAGCTTTCACCTACTGCGGGGTTGTATTTTTTGTTGTTTATCATAATAAGGACCACCTGCTACATATAAACCCAATGAACTAATTCTGCCAACTACAGCTGGCTTTTCTGCCATGGCACCCTCTTTAAACTCTCCTGTCCATGTTGGAAATATTTTAATGGGAGGCTGGGTTTTAGCTGGGCCACCTTATAGCTGTACTTCCTTCTCAGGGAGGCTGAGCAGAAAGGGCAATATAGATGTAGCCAGCAGAGCCAGTGAGGCCAGGATTCCTGATCACTCTTCCCACAGGTCACATGCAGCCTTCCTGGATGGCTGCAAAGCCCACAGGATGTGAAGAGGCTCGGAAACCCTCCTTGCCCTTTGACGCTGCCTAGGGTCATATGAACGGAAGGAAGATCACGGCTCCTACTTTTCACAACTTTGGACTGTCCAACTTGCTTCCCGAGGGCCCTACAAGCCTGTGGTCTCTGTAGGACCTGGTCCTGCCCTGCTGCAGGAGTGACTGTGATGACCCAGCAGCAGCAAAGGGGAGGTGAGGGACTCCCTTTCTGCTGCTGAGATACATGCACCCATCTCCCTCGTCATGCTGGGCAGCACACCAGCAAATCAGGGAAGCAGAGTGCCAGGCAGCTGCCTGCCCAGCAGGAGCTCATGCTGGAGGTGGCGAGTGCCCTGGTGAGGGCTGAGCACCTCAAGATAGGCTGAAGTCCTAACTTGAAGCACCTCAGAATGTGACCTTGTTTGGAAACACGGTTGTTGCAGATGGAATTAATCACCATGAGGTCACTGGAGTGGACCCTAACCCAATATGACTGGCGTCCTTATAAGGAGACGGCTACATGAACACAGACATACAGGGAGAAGGCAGCCATGTGAAGGAGTCAGAGATGAGAGTGAGGGATGCATCTACAAGCCAAGGAACCCAAGGATTACCAGAAAACCACCAGATGCCCAGAGAGGCAGGACAGGGTCCTTCCCTAAAGCCTTCCCAGGGAGCACGGCCCTGCTGACACCTCAATTTCAGATTTCCAGACTCCACAACTGTGAGACAATAAATTTCTGTTGTTTTAAGCTCCCTAGTTTGTGGATCCTTGTTATGGCAGCCACGGGAGACTAATGCACTTCTGGAGCCTGAGAAGGTCTGGAGGGAGCCACCTCAGGGCATGTACTAACCCATGGAGAGGCTACTGAAAGTCAAACATAATGCTTCACTTGGATCCATAGATTTCTATCTTTGCTTAACAAAAAAAGTATGAATAAAATTAGAAATCAAAATGCAATATGATTTCAAAAACAAGCTCTGTTTTTGCTGAAACGCATGGGTTTTTGTGTCTCAGCTCTTCTGCAGTTTGCCTCTCCCAAGGCAGCCCCACAACAGATGTGTGCGTCCTTCTATGGGCTGGATGCCATGTCCCCTGTGACATTCCCAGGCACCCAGCAGAGCCCCCAGGACTCGCCCACAGCTGCCCCTGGTTATGAGGCCCCTCCTGCAGTTTCCCTTCACCCCAGGGCTTCTCTGAGACAGGGTCTAAGCCTCACCTGTCTTGGAGGTCTTTGGTGCCTCTGTCCCTTCTGCTCCCTGCAGGTCGAGGACCCATGGCTCCTGTCCCTGCTCCAGCCGGGAGATCAGCTCAGGCTTGAAAACCAGGAATCCTGCTGTGTGTGTGGCACAGGAGACAGTGTCAACATGACAGGGAGCGTGTAGCACAAGGCTAAGCTTTCCCTGGTTTCCAAATGTAAAGGGGCAGGGGCACTGCAAGGCACAGGCAGAGCCCCTGTAGGGAGTGAGGAGTGTGAAGGGCGGTGAGAATCTGGGGACAGAGCAGCCCTTTCTGTCCAGATCTACCCAGCTCCTGTGGCTGGACGGCAAGGGATAACTGACTCCCACAATCTCCAGATGACCCTGTCACCAAACAGTCTGCAAAGAACAGTTCAGCTCCACCCCTGGAACTCAGGGGAGGGAGCAGGAGAAACCCAAGCTTCATGTGGCAGAGCCGGGCCTGTCCCTCAGTTCAGAGAGCAGCAATGCTCCAAGAGGCAGGGGTGGTTACAAACGAAGACAACAAACAACAACAAAAAGACACAAATGAAGCAAATTTTGCATCAGAAAGCTCCAAGGCCCAATCCTCAGCCAGCAGCCTTCCAGCCTCAAGTCCCTGCACAAAGGACGTCTCAGGGCCTGCTTCCCTCTCCGAGGACTGGGTGGCAGAGGCCTGTGAGGGCCCGCCACCCTGCCTTCTTGGGGCCATCTGCCCCCATACCCTCTTTTTGCAGTCAGTACAGAGATGAGCAGGTGATCCATGGGCCAGCCAAGGTCTCTGGTTGGAAGCTTCCCTCAGGCTTCCCCACACTGGAAGGAAAGAAGCAAGCAGAAATGCCAAAGGCCTACAGCCAATAAGCTCAAGCCCCAAGATGCAGGCAGGACTCCACACTCAGCAGAAATGCACGTTCTCTCCAAGTACATGTGGAACAAAGAAACACCCTCGGGTCAAGCCACAAACTGAGTCACAGACACACCAAAGAGCAGTATCACAGAACATGCACCCAGCCAAATGCAGCTCAGAATGAGATTAACCACAAAATGTTGCTTAGATGCGATTAGCTACTTGGAAACTAAACAATAAATTACTAAGTGGCAAGCATATTTATTATGAGTCAGAATTTACAGGATGCAGTCCAAGCAGTATGTAGATAGATATATATATATATATATATATATATATATATTTTTTTTTTTTTTTTTTTTTTTTTTTTTTCTGAGATAGAGTCTTGCTCTGCTGCCTTGGCTGGAGTGCAATGGAACAATCTCAGCCCACTGCAACCTCCACCTCCTGGGTTCAAGCAGTTCTTCCTGCCTCAGCCTCAAGAGTAGCTGGGACTACAGGTGCAGGCCACCATGCCAGCTAATTTTTTGTATTTTAGTAGAAATACAGTTTCACCGTGTTAGCCAGGATGGTCTTCATCTCCTGACCTCGTGATCCGCCCACCTCGGCCTCCCAAAGTGCTGGGATTACAGGCGTGAGCCACTGCACCCGGCTGATAAAATGTTATTTATTTATTTAGAGACATGATCTTGCTCTGTCACTCAGGCTGGAGTGCAGCAGCACCATCATAGTTCACTATAATCTAGACCAATCCTCCCGCCTCAGCCTACTGAGTAGTTAGGACTACAGATGTGTGACATCACACCCAGCTAATTTTTAAAATTTTTTGTAGAGATGTGGTCTCGCTATGTTGCCCAGGCTGGCCTCAAACTCCTGGGCTCAAACAATCCTCCTGCCTCAGCCTCCTAAGTAGCTGAGATTACAGGCATATGCCACTATACTCAGAAAAATCATTTACTAGAAATGAGAATTTTAAAACACAAATGAGGTAAACAGTAAGCTTAAGAAGTTGAGAATGGCCAGGCGCGGTGGCTCATACCTTAATCCCAGCATTTTGGGAAGCCAAGGCAGGTGGATCACCTGAAGGTCAGGAGTTCAAGACCAGCCTGGCCAACATGGGGAAACGCTGTCCCTAATAAAAATATAAAAAATTAGCTGGGTGTGGTGGCAGGCACCTGTAATCCCAGCTACTTGGAAGGCTGAGGCAGGAGAATCGCTTGAACCCGGGACGAAGGTTGCAGTGAGCCGAGATCGCACCATTGCACTCCAGTCTGGGCAATAAGAACGAAATTTTGTCTCCAAAAAAAAAAAAAGTTGAGAATAAAACAATAAAAATAATTAGCTGGGCATGGTGGCCCAGGCCTGTAGTCCCAGCTACTTGGGAAGCTGAGGTGGGTCACTTGAGCCCAGGCAGTCAAGGCTGCAGTAAGCCACTACACTCCAGCCTGGGCAACGGAGTGAAACCCTGCCTCTTAAAAAAAAAAAAAAAAAAAAGAAAGAAATGAAATCATATAAGTGTCTCAAATGATGCAGAAAAAGAACCTGAAATTCATTATTTATGATTAAAAACAAAATTCTTTAGCCAAATTCTGTGGTTACGTGGATGCGTTCTCATTAAAATCAGGAACACAACATGACCACAGGATCCTGTTTAATACTGTGCTGCCCACTGAGAAGGCAGAGATGGGAGGAGTGAGGGCTGGGAGGGAAAATACCAAACTCTCATTTGCAGGAATCCTCCTGCTGGAAAAAAACAGAATCACTGACCAAAACTGAATTAGCAAGGGAGTTCCACGAAGTTGTCAGATGTAAGATCATCCTCCAAAACCAACAGCATTTTTGTACTACAGCAATAATCAGCTAAAAATACATTCACAAAGCAAAAAATCAAAACTTCTACACTGACTCAAAACAGTTTCAAAGCACTCCCAATAAAAATTCCAGTGGCATTTTTTTAGGAACTCAACTTACTCTAAAATTTGTATGCGGCCAGACGCAGTGGCTCACGCCTGTAATCCCAGCACTTTGAGAGGCTGAGGCGGGAGGATCACCTGAGGTCAGGAGTTTGAGACCAGCCTGGACAACATGCTGAAACCCCATCTCTATTAAAATTACAAAAATTAGCTGGGCGTGGTGGCGCACACCTGTAGTCCCAGCTACTTGGGAGGCTGAGGCAGGAGAATCGCTTGAACTCAGGAGGCAGACACTGCAGTGAGCCGAGATCACACTACTGCACTCCAGCCTGAGCAACACAGAGACTCCGTCTCCAAAAAACAAACAAAAAAAATTTTGTATGAATGACCGTATTACCCAAGAGTATGAGCAAATCTTTAAAAAGAATTAAAGGCAGCCAGTTGTGGTGGCTCACACCTGTAATCCCAGCATTTTGGAAGGCTGAAGCGGGCGAATCACCTGAGGTTAGGAGTTCGAGACCAGCCTGGCCAACATGGTGAAACCTCCTCTCTACTAAAAGTACAAAAATTAGCTAGGCATGGTGGCATGCACCTGTAATCCCAGCTACTCAGGAGGCTGAGGCAGGAGAATCACTTGAACCCAAGAAGCAGAGGTTGCAGTGAGCCAAAATCGAGCCATTGCACTCCGGCCTGTGCAACAAGAGCAAAACTCCATCCCCCACCAAAAAAAGAATTAAAGGTTAATTAATAGATTATGTTGGGGAAAACAGCTATGTTTGGACAAAAATAAAACAGAGAGTTTTATGTAACCCCAATACAAATGTCGAGGTGTGATACAGATGAGAAATATAAACTATAAAATCCACAGAAGAAAATGAAGGCCATCTCAATGACCTTGGAGTAGGAAGAACTGTTTGTTTCTTCTTTTTGAGATGGAGTCTTGCTCTGTCACCCAAGATGGAGTGCACTAGTGTGACCTTGGCTGAGTGCAACCTCTGCCTCCCAGGTTCAAGCAATTCTCCTGCCTCAGCCTCCTAAGTAGCCAAGATTACAGGCACCCACCATCACACCCGGCTAATTTTTGTATTTTTAGTAGAGACAGGGTTTCACCATGTTGGTCAGGCTGGTCTTGAACCCCTGACCTCAAGTGATCTGCTCACCTCAGCCTCCCAAAGTGCTGGAATTACAGGCATGAGCCACCGTGCCCAGCCAAGGAAGAACTTACTTTTTTTTTTGGGAGACAGAGTCTCACTCTGTTGCCCAGGGTGGAGTGCAGTGGCACAATCTCAGTTCACCACAACCTCTGCCTCCCAAGTTCAAGAGATTCTCCTGCCTCAGCCTCCCATGTAGCTGGGATTACTGGCACACAATGTCACGCATGGCTAATTTTTTTTTTTGTATTTTAGTAGAGAGAGGGTTTCACCATGTTGCCGAGGCTGTCTCCAACTCCTAAGCTCAGGCAATCAACCTACCTCGGCCTCCCATAGTGCTAGGATTGCAGGCATAAGCCACTGTGCCCAGCCAGAACTTTTAAATAAAACTTCAAAGAGACAATCCATAAGGCAAAAACTGATTAATTACATTCAAATCTGACCTAACAAAGTTAACAAACACGAAAGAGGGGGAAAGATACTTTTTTTTTTTTTTTTTTTAAAGACGGGATTTCACCATGTTGGTCAGGCAGGTCTTGAACTCCCGACCTCAGGTGATCCGCCCGCCTTGGCCTCCAAAGTGCTTGGATTACACGCGTGAGCCACTACGCCCAGCCAAAGATACTTTTTTTTAGACAGGGTCTTACTCTGTTGCCTAGGCTAGACTGCAGTGGCACAATCATAGCTCACTGCAGCCTTGACCTCCCAGGCTCAGGCAATCCTCCCTCCTCACCCTCCCCAGTAGCTGGGACTACAGGCATGCACCACCATGTCTGGCTGAAAAAGTGATTTATAATGCACAAAACTAACCTAGTATTTATCAAATTTGATAAATTCTAAGTTAGTCTTTTTATAAAACCCTTTCCCATCTCTTGGACGCATCTAGAAATTGATGTCATGCAGCAAGTGGCAGCTGTGACACACCACCACGGCCTGTGCACACGTGAGCTTGCCCCAGCCGCTCAATCACTGCTGCAGGGGAGTCACCAGCACATCATACGACACACGCTGAATTCAGCTGCTCCTTACACTGTCTTCAAAAAGTTTACCCTTTGACTTGGCACAAGCAAGACATTATGAATAAACAGAAGCCATGGGGCCAGGTGCAGTGGCTCACGCCTGTAATCTCAGCACTTTGAGAGGCCAAGGCAGGTGGATCACCTGAGGTCAGAAGTTTGAGACCAGCCTGGCCAACATGGTGAAACCCTGTCTTTATGAAAAATACAAAAATTAGCTGGGCATGGTGGCAGATGCCAGTAATCCTAGCTACTCAGGAGGCTGAGGCACGAGAATCACTTGAACCCAGGAGGCAGAGGTTGCAGTGACCCAATATCACATCATCACACTCCAGCCTGGGCGACAGAGTAAGACTTTGTCTCAAAAAAAAAAAAGCCATGGAAAAAGAACAGCAGGTGTACCTTTGAGACTGGAGAAGCAAACTGTTGCTGGAAGAATGACTGCAATTCCAGTTACTGGCAAATCAGCAACTGTGTACACACAGGGCCTGAGAGAGGAGGACAGCACAGCAGATGGAGGTGTTTAAAAGGGATGGCTGCTATATGATGCCAGGCAAGAAAGCTCCAGCACCAACCTCACTGGATGAAGAAAACCCCAACAACACTCAAGGCTGCAGCACCTCTTGACGGCCAGGCCCACAAGTTGCCATCACGTGGAAAGCATGGACACAGATAACCAAACCAGAGAGTGCAGGACTAAAAGCTGTGAAGAAACATTAGAAGTACCCTCACTCCATATGTCTTTTCCTTTCTATTTCAGTGACACATGGTAAACCAAGTTTAAATGAGTCTAAGAGAACTCTTTAGAAAGCACAAAGTAAAATCAAGTAATAAGAAAAAAAATGCACATAATCAGTAGCATTCCACCTTTACTAAAATAATGATGTGTACATAATTACGTGTTTTACAACGTAAGGCATCTTAGATAGAATGAAGAAATAACACCTTCAAATCAGTAAGGCATGGCAGACCTAGAATGGGCAAATGCCCTGAGCAGATATTTTACTGAAGAACCTGGCAAGCTAATGAGGGTGTGAAAATATGCTCAAGCTCAGCAGAAATCAGAGAAATGCAAACTCAAGCCTCAACAGCCTCCCACTGTGCACTTATCTGACCGGCAAAACAGAAGGCTGGACTTCGCCAGGCTAGCCAGGACAGAAGGGTGCAGGCCTAGTCCAACACCCCAAGAAGCTCCTGGCCAACTAAGTATGCCCCCATCCATTCCATTGCTGATCCCCCAGCCCAGGCACTCTCTTGGGGGTACAAGGCAGCAGAGGGCTTGGTCACAGGCAAGAGGCCGAGCAATGTCCAAGTTAGACACATTCCCCCCTTCACCAAGTTGCAATCCAATGACAGTACATACCTTGTGAGGACACAGACACGGACATAAAGAGCACCATGGTGGCTGCCTGTGGCAGTGGTAGATTTCAGAGAGGACTGATGGCAGGACAGGAGGGCAAGGGGGTGCCCTGACAGCATCTGCATCGTAGCCCCATGGGCATCACTGCTACCTCTTGCTCTGGTTGTACCACCTTTTCCTTGGACCTTTTCCTTGGATTCCTCCACCCAATAATTTCTCTTTTCTTGTCTAATAAGCTACTTCAAGTTTGGATTCTATTTCTCACAATTTAACATCTTAGGGAGAAAAAGAGGCTTTACTAACTCCCAGAATCCCACCCACCCTCTGGGGGCTGAACCCCATGACATGTGCAAAGCCAGGAACCATCCTGGCACACTCATGAGTCCACGGCCCCTGTGGAGCCCACAGGGGTCTGAACGTTTGGCCTCCATAACACAGCTTCTGATGGAGGCCTGGCTGGGTAGGTGCTGACTGATGACACAGGGGAGGGGGCCCCGAGGTGCAGCCTCACCTAGTCCAGCCACACTGCTGTGGTTCTCCAGCATCACTTCCCTGTAGAGGGCCCTCTGGCCAGGGTCCAGACACTGCCACTCCTCCCGAGAGAAGTGCACAGCCACATCGCCAAATGTTACCACCTCCTGAAAGGACATACACCAGCACCCCAGGAATCCCTGGGTGCCAGCCCCCTTCTGGCGCTGCCTCATGGCATGTCTCAAGCAGGTGCACCATGGGGTTGGGTGAGACGCTCACCAGGACTCCTTTGGCTCTAATATTCTGGGGAAGGATAGTCTGGGGGGGAAGGAAGGAACCCAGTTGTGGTGATCATAAAACCCTCCCGCTTCAAGAGCCTCAATTAGGCCCTGGTTTGAACAGGATTTTGCTCACTACTTCGGGGATGGGGGCAAGGGGACCTTCCTAAGCCCTAGCAAGGGCCAATGTAGGGTCTGGGCCCAGGTCAAGTGGGCAGAGCAGGAGATGGGGCTTCACAGGACAAGCGAAGGGAAGGAGGCAGTCAAGCTTCCTACCATGAGGCTCGGTGGGTAGGCATCCACGTGTTCTGGCCGAGAGACCTGTTGGCAATTATGAAAGGATTAGAGGTCAGAGTGCCAGAAGCCCAGCTTCCAGGCTAACCAAGGGGGTTAGTGAAGGAGGCCCACTGAACTCTTGTTCCTCTTTTAGTGTGTGTGTGAGTGTGTGTGTGTGGCATGTGCGAATCACTTCACAAATCTGTAAGGAGTGGACGCCACGTGCCAGGCACTGAGTAATGGGGACAGTAGTGGACATGAGGACCCTGCCTTCACAGAGCAGTCTGGTGGAGAAAGAGTTAAATAACCACACATACAAGCACATTACAACCACGATAGCGCTGAAGTACAGGGAACTATGAAAGAATTTACACCACAACACTGAGTTAGTCTAATGGGTCACTTCCCCAGGGACCTCAGCCAAGGTAATGGAGATGGGGAGAGCACTCCAGGCCGCAGGAATAGCATGTGAAAGGGCCTGAGGCAAGAAGAAATGGAGTAAATCACTGACAGCAAGGGAAGGCAGTAAGCGACTGGAGGTTGGAGTAGATAGGAGCAAGAATGACGGAGTGTAGGGAAGAGAGAAGTGGACATAGGAACCCCTACCCTCAAGTACATAAATTCCAGTCTCCAGCTCACCTGCCACCAGGATGGAACCAGGCTCAGCGGTGTAATCTGACATAAATCATTCACCTCAATTAAGCCAATGACCCCAGATCCTCTACCTGCCCAGGCACTGCCCCCGGCAGGCTGGAATGGGAAGAGTCTTCGTAGGGCAGCATCTAGCCCAGAAAGTGGTTTGTGGGGTGGAAGCCCCAGGTCACCGGCACAGGGAGGCTGACCCAAGCAGCAGTGACCACCGGAGGATCCTCCCAACCCCGGCTCCTGACAGTAGGAATGCCCAGAGTAGCAACCAGAATTTAGAGAAGACAAACAGCCCACCCCACCCAAGACACCGTTCTTTTCTGCCACTGTCACTACTCTAGGCCTTCCGGGGCAGTAAGCAGAAAAAGAGAGGGCCCTAGAAGGAGGTGATTTCGCAGGAGGGCGTCAGGGTCCCGGGTGTAGGCCCAGGCCTGCAGAAAAGGCCGCCGCTGCAGCTCGCCTTACTCAGACCCCTGACACCAGGGCCCGCCGCTACCGCGGCTGCCACGAGCGGGGCGTGCGACGAGCTGCCAGATTCGGCCAAACGAAGCCCACCCTCGCGCCGCAGCGGGTGTGGGCCGCCTATGCTCGACCACCTCCCACGCCAGGCGCTCGGGGCCCCGCAAAGCTCCCACGCCAGGCGCTCGGGGCCCCGCAAAGCCCCCGCACCTTCCCGACTGAAAGCCGGGGGGACGCGGCGACAGCAGTGCCGAAAGCGGGAGAGCGCAGGACGCGACCAGCGGTCACTCAGACCGAGGACAACCAGAGTCCGCGCCCACCGCGCCGACTCACCCTCCCTGAGGACCACCCGAGGCTCGCAAACGCGCGACGCCGCCGGAAACGGGCCGCCGCCACCCGCGTCCGCCCCGCCCCGCAGACTTCCGGCCGCTCTGGGGGCTCGGAGGCCCGGCCATCTCGGTGATTCTCAGCCCCGCCTCCAGTCAGAGCCGAGGACGGGCGAGGCTGGGGCCCGAGGGATGTGAGCCTGGGCGGGACCAGAAGCGCAGATAGGCGGGGTCGGGGACTGCGGGCGGAGCTACAGTTGAAGCCGCGAGCGAGAGGAGGGCGCAGAGCCCGGGATGGGCGGTACCTGAACAGGGAGCGGGGCGGCGCCCGGAGTTGACTCTGAGCCTCCGGGCTCGCTGGCGTGTAGGGGGTCGGGGGCGTGGCGAGGCTGACGGAGATCCAGGGGTCGCCCGGCTGGGCCCTGCGCACCCCGATCACCAGCCTCGGGCGCTGGTCCCACCGAGGTTGTCCAGGTGCTGCCCGCCCGCGTTCCCGCAACGGAGGCGCCTGCTGGGCGCACTCCGTGCCCCGCCTCGTGGAGACGCCGGGCCCCGGCCCTGTCCCCGGCGGGGGGCTGGAGCGGGTGCAGGGTCGCAGAGCCTCCGGGCCCCGGGCAGAGGGCGCCCCTCGGAGTTGCCGGAGGCCGGGTCTGGCATCCCCTCGCTCCTCCCTGTCCCCGCGCCGCCCTCTACCCCACCTCCCTCGGGTTCATTCTGCGTCCGGCACAGCCTGCGCGCCTCCCCTTGGCGGCCCCGGCCCCGAAACCTCGGTGTGGACGCTGCCTGCGTCCCGGCTGCCTGGACCTCCCCGCGCGGCTCCCGGCGAAGCTCCGCAGCCGGAGGGTGCGGAGTCCGCCTGACGCGCCCATTCCCTCGGGAAGAACGGGGCGGGGGTCCGGGAGGGACATAAGCCAGGCTCTCCCGGCGTGTTGATCCGAACCGGCGCGGGGAAACCTGTGCAAGAAGGAACAATCAGGCAACCCCTCAACCCCCAGGAAGGCCCAGGTGAAAAACAAGCCGGTCTCGCCTCTCCCCTTGCCGATGATCCCAGCACTCCCACCCCAGCCCCTGTAGCCCCTGAGTTCGGATTCCTCAGCCCCATATCCTCTCTGGTCACCTAAGTGGATCCCAGCTGCTCAGGGAGCATGTCGCAAAGGATAGGAAAGGAAAGGGGATCTGCTTCCCCAGCCCCTCTTCAGACCCCCAGGGCTGGTAGGGGCGGGCAATCCTGTACCCCAACCTGGCCTGCTGCAGGTGAGGGGGACACACCAGGATAACGCACAGCAGGACGGGGAGAGAACCTGGCCCAGAGCATCCACCTGGTAGGCACCTCCCTAGTGTCCAGGCTGCAAGTGCCAGAGCTCTGAGGCCCTGAGGGCCTGTCTGGGGCGAGGAGGCTGCCTCCATCCACTGCATCCACTGCCTGGCTGGGTCTAGAGCAAGCAGACCCTCCACAGCCAGGCGCACTCAGGCTCTCACATGGTCATGGTGCTTCTTCTCTGGGCCAGCCTGAATTGTTCATCCCTGTCTCGAGATTGGGATTCACAGGGTCTTCCAGCTCCCCGGCTTTCTTTCTCTACTAATTAAGAAACACAGAGTCCTTTGACTGCTCTGGGACCTGGCCACTGCGTGTTCCCTGCAGCCTTGAACCCAGTCTGGGGCCGAGCACATTCCCTGATAAAGCTGTTTAGGTTGCTTAAAAACACAATCCCTGTTGCTAAACACGTAGAAATGTCCCTGCCCTGAGCCCAATCCCTTGAACTCTCATCTAAGCTCCATAGCCAGACTTCCTCACTGCAAATGTACCTGGGTAGAGCAGCCCTTGCCTCACCGCCGGTCCCAAGAAAGCTGAAGCTCCGTATGTGAATTTCCAGAAGAAATGCTCTGGACTGATCACCCCTGGCGTTTAGTGTTTCTTTGGAATCCCAACCAATTCCATCTCGGAACTATTTTGAGAAGTCCTTTGAGGCAACTCCCTTGCTGCCATTTTTGGGACAACTCTAGTCTCCTCATATTTGGCCAGATAGAACAATTCCAAGCTGTAAATGTTTCCAGGAAAAAAACTCAACCACAAAGCCACTTTCAAGGAGATGCTGCATTTCCAACAGCACTCTTGGAATCCTAGTGGACAGCTCAGAGCAATGGTGCTTCCAACAGGCTCTGTCTGCAGGTCCCTTGCCATCTGTAGACACCCACATCTCAAAGTGAGTTCAAATATGCCTTGGATTTGTTTTATTAGGTGTGGTAAGACATGCAGACATGAGAATGATTGTCAAGACAGAAGTGGTCATGGGCCCCTGCAAATGGGGCAGGACACACAGGGCCACGTGAAAAGGACCAGGAATGGTCAGGAGGCAGAAAGGGGGAGAGGGCCAAGTTTGGACGGAGTCTTTATTTTCTCTGGAAGAAGGCAGGCAAGGTAGGTGTGTGGAGTGAGCTCAGGACTGGACTGTTTGAACAATCGTGGCAGGCTCTGGGCTACAGGGGTGGTCCCTTCTTGTCCAGTACCTGGCCCCGGGTACTTAGGGCAGGGGAAATATTGGCTTAGTGAGTGACAGTGTGATAAGGGAGATAGATAGTTGTGGACTCTGGATTGGTTGGTTTGTGTCTCAAAGATGCACTAGGGCCGGGCGTGGCGGCTCATGCCTGTAATCCCAGCACTTTGGGAGGCTGAGGTGGGAGGATCACCTGAGGTCAGGCGTTCAAGACCAGCCTGGCCAACATGGTAGAACCTCGTCTCTACTAAAAATGCAAAAAAATTAGGCGAGTGTGGTGGTGTACTCATGTAGTCCCAGCTACTCGGGAAGCTGTGGTGGGAGAATTCCCTGAACCCAGGAGGCAGAGGCTCAGTGAGCCCAGATTGCACCATTGCACTCCAGCCTGGGTGACAGAGTGAGACTCCGTCTCAAAAAAAAGAAAAAAAGAAGAAGGGCACCGGAAGGGGAGTATTTGTTTGCTGTCTCTGGGAATTAGCTAGCCCTGGAGAGAGCATCCTCTCCAGGATCAAGGCTCCAAATGCTTGGGCAACCCTGGAGAGCAGGGATAGAGTCCCGCAAACAAACGTTTCTTCAATCTATGTACACACTCCCTGGTGCATGGTTTCAAAATGTCTTAGTGAGGTCAGGTTTTACTTCGCTTACTGCCAGGTCCAAGCCTCTGTGAGAGGAAAGGACACCTACGGAGAACAGTGCCTGACGGGTGAGCTGGGGAGGAAAGGACACTCCAGGAGGGCACTGGGCTCCTGTGGGAAAGAGTGAGGTGAGCATCAGGTGGATGGTGCTGTGGGTGTTCCCTGAAGGTGCCCTGGGCCCTCTGGACAGTCCTCACCCATACCACACCCATCGGAGCACAGAGGACATCACTTCTCCCTGCAGTGGTCTTCTGTTTAGGACTGCATGACAACAACCACAGACAGAATTTGCTTTTCTCTAGCAGCCAAATCAAGAGAGGCTGGCGGCTTGTGCCACAATTGTGCATCTCCAGGGATGAGATCTTGGCAGCTTCCTCCCACCCTTCAACTGTCCTGTGGGCAGCCCATCTGGCTAGCTGGGTGTGAAACGGTCCTCTGGTTCAGGCTCTGCCTGCTCTGCCACCCCAGGCTCACTCCAGGCCTCTGGACTGTCTTCCTCAAGCAGGATTCCTAGCCCCCAACCTGAGCTGATCTCCCTGCTGGAACGAGGGGAGGTGTCCTGGACCCTCACCCAGCCAGAAATGGGGGAGAATGCTCCCAAGGGACCCCAGTGGAGGAGGGTAGGTGTGAAGAGGGTGGCCACAGCCCCACTGCCATAGGCCAGACCACAACTTGGAGTGGGCCTGGGAGCTCAGAAGGTTGGGAAGACAGAGAACTAGGAGCCAGGAGCCTCCAAGAGCCACAGCACCCACCTCACAGAGGGCTGGGGCCGATACCCAGCCCCACCTGGGCACCATGCCATACAGAGACCCATGAGTGCCAGAGCAACCACGGGACTGGGGTTTCAGGAACCACAGTGGTGGCTGCTGGGCACACACGGAGCAGGGCTGGCACAGAGGTTCTGGAGATGGAGGCTCTGCTGTAGCACAAACTGCCACATCCAGCTAATTTTTGTATTTTTAGTAGACACAAGTTTTCATCATGTTGGCCAGGCTAGTCTCGAACTCCTGGCCACAAGTGATCCACCCGCCTCCCCTCCCAAAGTGCTGGGATTACAGGCGTGAGACACCACGCCTGGCCCCTGTTGGCCATTTGCGCATCTTTTATAAAATGTCTATTCAGATCACTTGCCCATTTTAAAGTCAGATTATTACTATTATTACTTTTTTGCTATTGAGTTGTCTGAGTTCCTTATATATTCTGGTGGTTCTTTTTCTCTTTTTTTTAAGGCAAGCAATTCTCCTGCCTCAGCCTCTCGAGTAGCCGGGACTACAGGCATGCACCACCACACCCTGCTAATTTTTGTATATTTAGTTTTCACCATGTTGGCCAGGATAGTCTCCATCTCTTGACCTCATGATCCACCCACCCTGGATTCCCAAAGTGCTAGGATTACAGGCGTAAGCCACCGCGCCCCACCAGGTTTTTAGTTTGATGTAATCCCATTTATCTATTTTAGCTTTTGTTGCCTGTGCCTTTGAGATCTTACCCAAAAAATCTTTGCCCAGACCAATGTCCTGAAGCATTTCCCCAATGTTTTCTTCTAGTCGTTTCACACTTTCAGGTCTTACATGTATGTCTTTAATCCATTTTGATTTGATTTCTGTATATGGTAAGAGATAGGTTTTTTTGGTTTTTTGGGTTTTTTTTTAGACAGAGTGTCACTCTTTCACTTAGGCTTGAGTGAAGTGGCACGATCTCAGCTCACTGCAACCTCCACCCACCCCTAGATTCAAGCAATTCTCCTGCCTTAGCCTCCCAAGTAGCTGGGATTACAGGCACATGCCATTACGCCCAGCTGATTTTTTGTATTTTTAGTGGAGACAGGGTTTTGCCATGTTGGCCAGGCTGCTCTCAAACTCCTGACCTCAGGTGATCCATCCGCCTCGGCCTCCCAAAGTGCTAGGATTACAGGTGTAAGCCACTGGCCACTGCACCCAGCGTGTTTGTTTGTTTTTAGACAGTGTCCAGCTGTCACCCAGGCTGGAATGTGGTGGCATGATCTCGGATCACTGCAACCTCCACCTCCCAGGTTCAAGCAATTCTCCCATCTTGGACTCCCGAGTAACTGGGGTTACAGGCGTGTGCCACCACACCCGGCTAATTTTTTGTATTTTTAGTAGAGGTAGTGTTTCACCATGTTGGCTAGGCTTGTCTCAAACTCCTGACCTCAGAGATATGCCCATCTCGGCCTCTCAAAGTGCTGGGCTTACAGGCGTGAGCCACTGTGCCCAGACATGATAGGGTTCTAGTTTCATTTTTCTGCATATCCTCAAAATGTATTTCATTTTTCCAGCACCATTCACTGCCCTTTCCCCAGTGAATATTCTTGGCACCTTTGTTGAAAAATCAGTTGACTAATATATGGAATTATTTCTGGGTTCTCCATTTTGTTCCATTGGTCTATGTGTCTATTTTTATGTTAGTAACATGCTGGGTTTTTGTTTGTTTTGGGGGTGGGGTTATTACATGCTGGGTTTTGTGGGGTTTTTATTCAAGACAGGGTCTCGCTCTGTTTCCCAGGCTGGAGTACAGTGGCACGGTCCTTGGCTCACTGCAAACTCTGCCCCTGGGTTCAAAACATCCTCCCACCTCAGCCTCCCAAGTAGCTGGGATTACAGGTGTGCACTACTACGCCAGGCTGATTTTTGCATTTTTTAGTAGAGAGGTTGTTTTGCTGTGTTGGCCAGGCTAGTCTTGAACTCCTGGCCTCATGTGATCTGCCCGCCTTGGCCTCCCAAAGTTCTGGGATTACAGGCATAAGCCAGTGCCTGGTCCATGCTGTTTTATTATAGCTTTGTTATATAATTTTTTTTTTTTTTTGAGACCGAGTCTCACTCTGTCACCAGGCTGGAGTGCAGTGGCCTGGTCTCGCTTCACTGCAGCCTCCGCCTCCCAGGTTCAAGCAATTCTCCTGCCTCAGCCTCCTGAGTAGCAAGACTACAGGCACATGCCACCACACCCAGCTAATTTTTGTCTTTTTTAGTAGAGACGGGGTTTCACCATTGGCCAGGATGGTCCTGATCTCTTGATCTCGTGATCTGCCCACCTCGGCCCCCGCAAAGTGCTGGGATTATAGGCGTGAGCCACTGCACCCGGCCAAGTTTGTACTATATTTTGAAGTTTAGTGTGATGCCTTCAGCTTTTTTTTTTTTTTTTTTTTGTGATTGAATTTTGCTTCTGTTGCCCAGGCTGGAGCGCAACGGCATGATCTCAGTTCACTGCAACCTCTACCTCCTGGGTTCAAGCAATTCTCCTTCCTCAGCCTCTGAGTAGCTGGGATTACAGGCATGTACCACCACACCCGGCTAATTTTGTATTTTTAGTAAAGATGGGGTTTCACCATGTTTGTCAGGCTGGTCTCAAACTCCCAACCTCAGGTGATCCGCCCACCTCAGCCTCCCAAAGTGCTGGGATTACAGGCATGAGCCACCATGCCCAGCCTAGTTTTGTTCTTTTTGCTCAGGATTGATTTGGGCTGTTCAGCGTCTTCTGTGGTTTTATACGAATTTCAGTACTTTTTTCCCCTATTGCTGTGATTGCATGTAATCTGTAAATTACTTCTGGTAGTATTGTCATTTTCACCAAATTAATTATTCCAATCCACGAACATGGGATAACGTTCCATTTTGTGTGTGTGACTTATTCAATTTCTTTCATCAGTGTTTTATAATTTTCCTCATTGGTTAAATTTATTCCCAGGTTTTTTTTTTGTTAGATATTATAAATGGAATTGCTTTCTTGGTTTCTTTTTTTGGTAGTTTGTGGTTGGTATGTAGAAATGCTACTGGTTTTGGTATGTTAATTTTGTATCCTGCAACTTTACTTTGTTTATTCTAAAGAATGTTTTGATAAAGCTTTTAGGGTTTTCTGTATATAAGACATTGTTGAATGCAAACAGGGACAATTTGGCTTCATTTGGAAGTAAGTATTTGGATGTCCTTTATTTCTATCTCACCCAGTTGCTCTGGCTAAAACTGCTGCAGTGCAGCTTTGAGAAGGCTGAGGTGTTGGGTCTGGGTCACGGTGGAGGGAATCCACCTAACGAAGAAAGAAAGTAGCAGCCCAGGTCTATGCCTGAGTCTCCTGGTGAGACACGAAACCGTCCCAGCAGAGTGGAGTGACCAGAAATGCCCCAAAAGAGGGTGCCACTGCCTTTGCTTCCGGTCTGCAGTCTGCACCTGGCTGAGCTTACTGTCGGTGGTCTCTCCCCACCTTGTCTCAGGTGCTGCACAATAGAGGTTCAGAAGCTGGGTGGACCCGGGCTGGTACATGGAGCGGGAACAAAGAAACAGAGAAACTTGTGAACATGACCCAGCAATAAGCGGTCTGGGAAGGTGAGCGGGAGTCCAGGTTCTGTGAACGGGATCCACAGAGTAAAAGGATTGTCATTAGGATGTCATAAGAGATGGACCTATCCTAGATGCTTTGGAAATAGCTAGGGAGAGCAACAGAAGCTGCATGTGAGTCCAGTTATGCTGCAGGACTCTTTCGGTGCCACTTTGGCAGCCGGAGACCTCCACGGCTGGCAACACCCCTGCCCACTCGACCCGGTGGACTGCGCTTGGCTTGTGCTTTGGGCTGGATACCACACTCACCACAGGATCTGCACTCAGCCTGCGGCTGGGCCAGGTGTGCCATGACCTGCTTCCACCTTGGGTGCTGGCGCCTGGATGAGGGGAACATGGTGACACCTGAAAAACTTGGGAGACACCAGCAACCCCGGATCCCCAAAGGAGGTGTTATTTCTGCTGTCTGTGGTGTGGGTGTGAAGGGTGTGTGCTGCACATCCCAGTTTCCAGCATGGGGCAAAGACTCGGAGAGGCACCTGCTGGGAGTCTCACGTGATGAGACCCAGTGACAGGCATGTGGGCAGCTGCCCCAGGTGAAAGGGATCTTGGCACAGCTCTTGGTTTCCCAGGCTGGCCCTGACCTTCATGCTTTTCTGCCCATGGCAGACTTACAAGCTCCATGTTGGGGATGCTCAGGGACAAGCCTTCAGCCTCCCCCACCATGTCCCCGCCGCTGCCCAGGGTTCTTGTTCTCTGGAGAGGTGGATCCAGCCCTCCCCATCTTGGTGCCCTGCCAGGGCCAGGCGTCCCCTGGCTCCTTCTGCAGCCCCAGGCACAGGTGGTGGGTGCACAGCCCAGGGAGCACTGGGCCTTGGAGGGGCCAGGCCTGCATGTTCCCAATGCCACCATGGAGTCTGACACACCAGTGGGCCAGCAACTCAATCCTCCTTCACCTTCTCTTCATCTGTTAGGGGTGACAAGGTGCTCCCAGTGTGGCTGAGAGGATGCAGCACCTCAACCAGCTCTCCCTCTGGCCACACCCCTTCTCTCTTGGTGCACCTTCTGAGCTGGCAGGGCTTCCTTCCTGGCTTCTGCAGGATAGAGTGTAGTACGGTTCTCTAAAGATACAGAACCAATAATGGAGTTTAGGAGAGGGGATTTCTTTTATTTTTATTTATTTTTTTGGAGACAGAGTCTTGTTCTGTCACCCAGGTTGGAGTGCAGTGGCGCGATCTCAGCTCACTGCAACCTCCACCTCCTGGGTTCAAGTGATTCTCCTGCCTCAGCCTCCCAAGTAGCTGGAATTACAGGCAGCCACCACCCTGCCCGGATAATTTTTGTATTTTTAGTAGAGACAGGGTTTCACCCAGGCTGGTCTCGAACTCCTGACCTCAGGTGATCTGTCCACCTCTGCCTCCCCAAATGCTGGGATTACAGGCTTGAGCCACCGAGCCCAGCCAGAAGAGTGGATTTATTAGGGGAATTGGCCCACACACTTATGGAGGCTGAGAAATTCTCCCATAGGCTGTCTGCAAGCTGGAGACCCAGAAGCCATTAGTGTGGCTCAGTCCAGGTAAGAAGGTGGGAGAACCAAGTAAGCCAGTGGTGTTAACTCTCATTCTGAGGCTGACTGCTCAAGAGCCCTGGGAGGCCTCTGTGGCAAGTCTGACTCCAAAGGTTGAAGAACCTGGAGTCCTGGTATCCAAGGACAGGGGAAGATGGGTGTCTCCCTCCAGAAAAGAGAGAATTTGCTCTTCTCCCTTTGTGTTCCATCTGGGCCCCCAGCCAACTGGATGTGCTTGGCCACACTGAGGGCAGATCTTCACTGAGTCCAACAAAACATCCTCACACACTCAGAAACAATCCTTCACCAGCTGCCAGGTGCAGTGGTGTGTGCCTTAGTCCTAGCTATGCAGGAGGCTGAGGTGGAAGGAACTCTTGAGCCTGGGAGTGCAAGGCTGCAGTAAGCCATGATTGTGCCACTGCACTCCAGGCTGGCTGAGAGAGATCCTGTGTCAAATAAACAAAAATAAATAAATAAATAAAGCTCCACCAGCCATTGAGGCTTTTTTTTTTTTTTTAGGGTTTTCTTTTTTTAAAAAAACAGGGTCTCACTCTGTCACCCAGGCTGGAGGGCAGTGGTGCTGTCATAGCTCACTGCAGCCTTGACCTTCCAGGCTCAACCCATCCTCCCACCTCAGCCTCCTGGGTAGCTGGGACTACAACCTAGAAGCACATGCCACCATGCCTGGCTAATTTTTTAATTTTTTGTAGAGAATTTTCACCATGTTGCCCAGGTTGGTCTCAAGCAAACCTCCTGCCTTGGCATCCCAAAGTGATGAGATTACAGGCAGGAGACATGGCAGCCAACTAAGGCATCTTCTATCCTGAGTCAGCTTTACACCACCTGAAATTCACCACCACGCAAGGCCTGGCACTGAGAACGCTCTATGGTGTCCCCTTTGCTCTGCTCTTTGGAGATTGAGCATAGCTGCCCCTCCCTCCCTCACTTCTGCCAGCTCCTGGACATTTCCCAAAGGTCCCAGGAAATGGTGGCTGATGCTGATTCCTGACGCCACACCATGGGCCACTAGGTGCCCTTTCTCTCCTCATTGCCCAGCTGGAGCAAGAGGCCGAGCACTCCGGGTGAGAGCTGGCCCCTTCTCTAGACTCTGCTGCACCTTCAGGACGTGGGATTCGAATTTCTGCGCTGGGGCCGCGCCTGCTTGTGCAGGCTTCCCGTGTGAATCCTCGGACTCTCGTCCTCGTCATCAGGAAGCCCGGCGTGGCGCCCGCCTGCTCTCCATGTCCTCCCGGTGCTCGCGGCCGTGCAGCTTCTGGTGCTGGATGAGGGTGGACAGGCGGCTGCAGGCCCTCCCGCAGGAGCGGCACCGGTACGGCCTCTCGCCGCTGTGGAGCCGGTAGTGCTCGTTCAGCGTGTAGCTCCTGAGGAAGGCCTTGCCGCACTCGGTGCACACGAAGGGCTTCTCCTTGGTGTGGATTTTCTGGTGCAGAGTGAGGTTGGACTTGCGACCGAAGGCCTTGCCGCACTCCGAGCACGCGAACGGCTTCTCCCCCGTGTGTAGGCGCCGGTGCAGCAGCAGCAGGGAGTGGTGTCGGAACGGCTTCCCGCACACCGAGCACTCGTGGGGCTGGTCCCCCGCCTGTGGCCTCTGTGCCACTCCAAGCAGGGCGCCCTGCCCCGCGCCGCCATCCTGGGGGCCCTCCTCGGCGTGCAGCCGGTGGTGCTTCAGGAGCGAGGACCCCCGGATGAAGCGCTGCCCGCACCGCAGGCACCGGTAGGGCCGCTCCCCGCTGTGGATGCGGCCGTGCTCGTTGAGGGTGAACCTGCGGCAGAAGGCCTTGCCGCACTCGCCGCACTCGTAGGCCTTCTCCCCAGTGTGGAACTGCTGGTGCTGCAGCAGCCGGGAGCTGCTGCTGAAGGTCTTGCTGCACTCGCCGCACGCGTAAGGCCGCTCGCGGGTGTGGACGCGGTGGTGGGCAGCCAGCTGCGTGCTCTGCCGGAAGGCCTTGCCGCACTCGCCGCACTGGAACGGCTTCTCCTCGGTGTGGATCAGCTGGTGCCGCAGCAGGATGGAGCTCTGCTTGAAGGCCTTCCCGTACTCCGTGCACTGGAAGGGCTTGGCGCCGGTGTGGATGATCTGGTGCCTGAGCAGCAGGGAGCTGTATCTGAACGCTTTGCCGCACGCCCACCTGTAGCGCGGAGCTGAGCTCCCTATGGGCCGGCCCAGGTCTTCTTGCAGAACCCCTGGGGAGGCGCTGCGCTCCGGAGCCCCGGGGCTGGGGTGTTGCTTCTCTGACCCGTCCGCAGGACCACTATGCGGGTGGAGTGGTGCGGGGTCCTTATCAGGGAGGCACCCCCACACCGTGCCTGAGAGTCCTGCCTGCCTGGAGAGCTTTCTCTGCAGAGAAGACTTCATGATCCCGGCCTCCATCCTGGAATCTGAGAGAACGAACAGAAAACGGAAGGACGATCCAGCCTCTATACTCAGGAACGAACTTACTGCTTGAAGACAGAACCTTTTTATTGCCAAGTCTTCCTCCCACACCCAGGTTTACTGAGGTGTAAATGACAAATAAAACTTGTATATAGGAGGCTGAGGCAGCAGAATTGCTTGAACCCGGGAGCCTGAGGTTGCAATGAGCTGAGATCGAGCCACTGTACTCCAGCCTGGGCAAAAGAGTGGGACTCTGTCTCAAAAAAACAAAACAAAACAAAAACCCTAGGCCATGCCTGGTGGCTCACGCCTGTAATCCCAGCACTTTGGGAGGCCGAGGCAGGTCCATCAACTGAGGTCAGGAATTCAAGACCAGCCTGACCAATATGGTGAAACCCCATCTCTACTAAAAAATCACAAAAATTAGCCACATGTGGTGGCGTGTGTCTGTAGTCCCAGCCATTCAGGATGCTGAGGCAGGAGAATCACAAACCCAGGAGGTGGAGGCTGCAGTAAGCTGAGATTGAGCCACTGCACTCCAGCCTGGAAGACACAGCAAGACTCCGTCTCAAAAAACAAAACAAAAAAACAAAAAACAAAACTTGCCTATACTTTTGTTGTACACCATGATTCAATAAATATCTACACTGAAATGATACCACAGTCAAGTGAAGACAGTCTTTGTTAGAGGTGTAGGGAGGTTTGAGAAATTATTGCCAGAAATTTTAAAATCAGGGCTTAGGCTACGCACAGTGGCTCACGCCTGTAATCCCAGCACTTCAGGAGGCTGAGGTGGGCAGATCACCTGAGGTCAGGAGTTAGAGATCAGCCTGGCCAACACGGTCAAAACCCATCTCTATTAAAAATATGAAAATTAGCCAGGTGTGGTGGCGGGCGCCTATAATCCCAGCTACTTGGGAGGCTGAGGCAGGAGAATCACTTGAACCTGAGAGACAGAGGTTGCAGTGAGCCAAGACTGCCACATTGCACGCCAGCCTGGGCAACAAGAGCAAAACTCCATCTCAAAATAATTAAATAAAAATAAAATCAGAGTTCAGGTGAGAAGGGAACAAAAAGGCTAACAATGGCTGCAGCACTGTGGCAGGCTGGCTCAGGGGGAGCCCACAGGAGAGGCCCAAGGTCTGGCAGGGAAGACAGGCCAGGCAGGAGGTGCGGGTTGCACCTCATCCCACAGCCACGTTCTTTACTCCTCTCTCCTTCAGAGTTCACGCAGGGTTCATTCACTCAGCAAACATGTCTGGGCAGGTACCTAGACCAGGTGCCTGCACAGACCTCCAGGACTGGGGGCCTCCTCCTCAGCTCAAGGTTCTTTCTGCAGCCTCCACTGCCCTGAGCTCAGTCCCTGGCACATGGGTCATGAGGAACTGAGAAAATCAAAGCAACCCAAGGGTAGTACCCACTGTGTGCATAGACCAGGCCCCTGACACCTTGGGGACACCAAGGTGGAAAACTAATGCACTTGAGTCTTCATACTTAAGTTACTTTTGACCTTAGAACTACAAGCAAGGCATTTAGTAGTAAATCTGGCCCTGCTGTGAGGAGCCAAACACACACAGCTCCCACTGTCAAAGAGGGGACCTGCACAGACGCCAGGCCTCACTGGCAGCCACACAACATGCCCTGCAGTGTGGCAGCAGCCCAGGCCTTCCAGGGCCTTGAACTCACCTGTGCACAGGCTGGCTTTGGCCCCTCTCTGTTCAGCCACCTGCAGAATCAAGGCCCCTGGCTCCTCTCCATGCTCCAAGAGGGAGATCAGTGCTGGTTTGGCAACAAGAAAGCCTAAGCTCAGAGAGGGAAAGCAGCATGTGTCAGTGCAGAAGGGAGGAAGGATGCCTGGGTGCCCGGTTGGAGGCCACTAGGAGCACACAGGGCTTGGAGTGGGTGCAGGAGGGAGGACGCTGGTTGGAGGCCATTGGGAGTACAAGGGCTTGGAGTGGGTGCAGGAACATTCACTATCCCAGGAGGGGGCAGCTAGGTGGCTGACGGGAGGTAGGGGGCCCTGCCCCAGGAGAGAACTAAGGCTGGGCAGTAGGTGCCCAGCAGGAAGCAGAGACGGGCTCCTTGGGGAGCCTCCAACTTCCCCTCAAAAATGTGTCAGACTTCGAATCTGAAATGGAACCAACTTCCCTTTGAACCTAACATAGAAGCACCTCCCGGCCCCAGGACCAAAGGCAGAAGCCCTCACCTAGCGAGGCCAAGTTCCTATAGTTCTCCAGCATCACGTCCCTGTAGAGTACCTGCTGGACGGGGGCCAGGCAACACCACTCTATCCTCGTGAAGTACACAGCCACATCCTCGAACACAACAGCCTCCTGCAACCGCATACTCTGCTATCCAGAGAGTCAAGGGCTCAGCGAGAACCCAGCAGATGAGGAACATTCGGGTGATCCACTAGAGGCCTCTCTCCTTGCTGGGCATTGCTGCATCCACAGGGTCCAGTAGAGACAGGGCAGCCGAACACTCCCTGAATGAGCAGCCTCGTCCTCAGCAGAAACCCCAGAGAGGAAGAGGGGAAAACTGAATTTGGGGGAGGGAGAGAGAGAGTTACCAGGAAAGAGGTCCCAACCTTGGCCTCACCCCTCTCCACAGGCAATCAGGGACTTGGGGAAGGAGTGCCTGTACTGGTGGGGGCATCCCCCCCCGTGGGTCTCAATTTCCAACACCAGCAGCAAGTCAGCATCAGGAGAGGGGGGATGGGCTGACTATTCACATCAGGAAGGAGACAGGCACTGGGAAAGGACAGAGATCCCGCCCTCAGTGGCTGAGCACAGAAGCTCAGGGGCCCCAGGAAGCCCACTTCTGCCCAAAGCCAGGAAGGATTTGGTAGAGCCATGTGTGACGCCTGGCCATAGAGCAAGGAGGCTGTCCTCGGCTTGCAGACTCCATCTTGTGATGTGGGTGGGTGTGAGGCTCCCTGGAAGGTTCTCAGAGCTGAAAAGCTGAGGCTGGGGTGAAGCAGTCTCCTGGGGCAGCGGACAGACTCAGAGGGGGTGCTCACCTGGGGTCCAGGGATCGGAATTGCCATCACCATTCCAGGGTACCCTTTGTGGAGGAGCAGGTGCTAGAGACAGTGCATGCTGGGGGAACATAGAGCCATAAGTGGAAGGAGTCTGGGCCTAAGGCCCTACATCCCCCAAAAGGCCCCTCCAGATACAGAAGCGAGCAGGAGAGGGTGAGATGCTGTGGCAACTACATCAGCCACCTCCTTTACGTCTCAAGGAGAAGCTGCACCTGCCCATCCACTCCTTTGTTTGCTGGCTGTCACCTTCCAGGGA
Organism: Lagothrix lagotricha; assembly: GCA_963574225.1. Classification (NCBI taxonomy): domain Eukaryota; kingdom Metazoa; phylum Chordata; class Mammalia; order Primates; family Atelidae; genus Lagothrix; species Lagothrix lagotricha. The sequence continues at coordinate 43,298 of CAUYNB010044334.1, forward strand.
GGCCTTCTGTGACCACCCTTTTCAAAACTGCCACCTCCCCTACTGCCTGGTAATTCCTTATCCTCACTCCTTGTTTTATTTTTCTCCATAGCACTATGCCATCTGACATAAGTTAAATTCCTTGCTCCTTATCTGCCTTCTCCAATTAGACAAGGCCTCTGGTCTGTACCCCTGGGGCCTGAGGAAGGGTATGGCACACAGCAAGTGCTCAGAAAGGATTTATGAAATGAACAAAGGGATCCCTGACAATGGGTGACTGCAACTAATTAAAAAAACCATGCTGCGGGAACATCAGAAAACATTCTTGCATTTTGCTACATGAAACAAGCAGACTAACCAGAAAAATAAACCTGGTAGCATAAAACCCTAGTTCTCTCTAGGTCATAGAATTATGGGTGGTTCCTGTTTTTCTCCTATTTTTTTTTTCTTTTTTTGAGACAGGGTCTTGCTGTGTAGCCCAGGCTGGAGTGCAGTGGTGTGATCTTGGCTCACTGCAGCCTCAACTTCCTGGGCTCAAGCAATTTCCCTACCTCAACCTACTGAGTAGCTGGAACTATAGGTGCATGCCACCACACCCAGCTAATTTTTTTTTTTTGACTATCATAAAAGTTTATTTAACAAAAAGTCTAATATGAAATGTACATGACCTAATTTTCACATCATAGTAAAACAGGCCCTATGGAGAGAGTATATGGGTTTCTCTGCTGAACAGCCATTATTTATACTGGTTCCAAGGCTTAACATGATGATAGTATTTCCTCGTTTTACCACAATTTCAATATTGTTCTGTTGCCCACTAGTCGCCATCTCCACATATTCATCTATCACAAGACTCATAAAGGGATCAAATCCCCCCAATATTCCTTGGACATGTCTGCCACCATTTAATTTCAATTATAATTTCTTATCCATAAATGTTTTCAACTCGGGAGAGTGAGCTTTGCTCATCATGGCTACTCCGTGAGCTCACAGATGCTTTGGAACGGCCCAGCTAATTTTTTAAAATTTTTATTAGAGATGAGGTCTCACTATGTTGCCCAGGCTGGTCTTGAATTTCCGGACTCAAGTGATCCTCCTGCCTCGGTCTCCCAAAGTTCTGGGATTACAGGTGTGAGCTACTGCACCTGGCCTCTGTTTTTCAAATTTAAGTTTTTTTTTTGTTTTGTTTTGTTTTTTGAGACGGAATCTCCCTCTCGTTGCCCAGACGGGAGTGCAATGGTGTAACCTCGACCATCCTAGGAGGATCCCTTAAGCCCAGGAGGCAGAGGTTGCAGTGAACTGAGCTCATGCCACCACACTCCAGTCTGGGTGACAGAGCAAGACCCTGTCTCAAACAAAACAAAAAACAAAACAAAACAGTAATTCTGCTGTAACCAGATGTATATAGAGTAGGCATGAGGCCCTGGTCTCCTCATTCTTCCCTTTAACAGACACTTGAGCTCTTATGTTTGAGTGAAGGTCTCTGGGGGTATCCTTTTCTGTAGAGCTGGAGCTCTCTAAGTAGCTGCCACTTTGTAAAGAGATGTTTCCCATTAGGCATCAGTTAACAAAAAGTGTGTGTTTAGAGGCCGGGCGTGATGGCTCATGCCTGTAATTACAGCACTTTAGAATGAGAAAGGCAGATCATTTGAAGTCAGAAGTTCAAGACCAGCCTGGCCAACATGGGGAAACCCCTTCTCTACTAAATATACAAAAATTAGCCAGGTGTGCTGGTACATGCCTGTAATCCCAGCTACTTGAGAGGCTGAGGCAGGAGAACTGCTTGAACCCAGGAGACAGAGGTTGCACTGATCCAAGATTGTGCCACTACACTCCAGCCTGGGTGACAGAGTGAGGCTCTCTCCCAAAATAAATAATAATAAATAAAGTACGCGTTTAAAAGCAGGACGGCTGCTTGGTCACAATGCTGTGAAGTGGTATTTGGCAGCAGAGTCCTTTTGACATGTTAGGGTATGAAGGATGATGGGGGAAGGTCAGACTCGTAAGTCACCCATGAACGAACAGCTCGGACTGCAGACGCATGGAAAAACAGAGCCCACCTGTTTTTCCCCCACCCAGCCCCCACTCGACGTCTGTCCAGGGCAGTCTGTGGCAGGACCTACCTGGGGGAGTGCGATTGCCACATGTGTTGTCCTCACCCCACCAAGGCAACCAGAGTATCTCAGGGTACGAGGCTGCCAGAAGACTTGACCCTCTGACTCCTCAACACATGCCACCCTCCACTGTGGTAAGAACTGCAACCCAGGACTAGGAGAGGGTAAGTTACCACTGTTGTTTTTTGTTTGTTCACGTCTGGGGAGTGCATGTCCTGGTTACAGGGTAAAAAAAACCTGCTTTTAGTCCTATCTTTGGAATTAGGAAATAAATCTTCAGTCAGATTAAACAGCACTGGTAATTGCACAGTGATATGACAACAGATCAAGTTGTTGCTTCAAGCGCTGAGAGAAAATGTCAAGGGGAGGAGGGTGCTCATTTAGATGGAGGACCACAGGAAACGTTACTGGGGGAAGTAATATTTAACTGGGGTCTGGAAGACTAGGAGGGGTCACCTCCCTCCACACGTACAATAAACGCTGTTCCTCAGGGACCTGGGGCACCCTGCTCACTATGCCGCAGATTTCAGTGTGTTAACTCTTCACAGAGCCGCCCTGACCGCCAAAGCTACCCTCCCTTATCAAAACCAAAAGTTATTTTGCTGCGTTATTGCCTGTTACACTAACGCCTCGCCTCTATTACAATTCACGCCCCAACCCGTGGAGAGGGCAAAACTGTGCAGGGTAAGTGAAGGCTGCGGGAAACCGCGTCGCCGGGAAGCGAGTCTGCGGGGAAGAGCCTGCCGGCGGGAGGAGCCCTCGTGGCAGAGCCTGGTGCGCCCCGGAGCAGCCTCACCTCGCCAGGCCTCCCGCTTGCAGCCTCATCTCTGCGCAGCAGGCCGGGTCGGCGAAGCGGGTCTTGGGGACCCGGCCGCACGCCCCAGACCACAGCCGGCATGGACCGGGGCGCAGGGCCCTTCGCCCTAAGGAGGGTTCAGGACCCAAGGCGAGCGGAGGCGGCAGTGCCAGCTGCGGGTCCGCTCCCTGCCGAACTCCGCTCGGTCCCTGCGGGGGCCACAGCCTCTGCCAGGCCGGACTCCGAGGACACCACACACCCCTTCCAGTCCCGGCCCCGCAGCCGGGGCCAACTCACCCTAGGCCGCCTCACCCTGAGTTGCCGGGACAGCGCGAGAAAAAGCCCAGGACGCCGGGGGCCCAGGCTCCGGTTCCGACCCCGCCCCCGGAAACGGCCGCTGCGCCGCTCTGGGAGGCCTGGAGGACCGCGCGCCTCGATGGCTCTCGAGTTTAGACGCCTTCTAGCGGCGGTCGCCAGGGCTGCAGCTGGGGGCGTGCGTGGGAGGTTCCCGGCGAGACCGGGTCTCAGCCCCAGGCCCGAGGGGCGCGGAAGGGCGGAGGCGTTCCCGGCGCCCCGTTTCCCCCGGGACCTGGGTGGGCTGCGGGGGTTGGGGAGCAGGGCGCGGGATGGACTCCTGGATCCGCAGGAACGGCGGAGCGGGGGCATCTGGCCGGGGCCGTTCTCTTATATAAATGTATGACATTATTTGGCATTTTTTTCTTTTTTTTAGATGGAATCTTGCTCTGTCGCCCAGGCTGGAGTGCAGTGGCGTGATCTCGGCTCACTGCAACCTCTGATTCCCGGCCTCAAGCGATTCTCCTGCCTCAGCCTCCCGAGTAGCTGGGATTACAGGCGCCCGCCACCACGCCAGCTAATTGTGTTTTTAGTAGAGACGGGGTTGCACCCTGTTGGCCAGGCTGGTCTTGAACTCCTAACCTCGGGTGATCCACCGCCTCTGCCTCCCAAAGTGCTGGGATTACAGGCGTGAGCCACCTCACTCGGCCAGTTTCTGGAATCTTGAAGTGTCTCTGCTGCTCCCTCTGATCACTCTCAGACCACCTCTCCTGTCTGCACCCAAGGGTGGCCATTCTGTGACTTCTAACAGCCCTGTGATTTTTGTAAACACATTTGTATGCCCTTTGTATTTACTAATTTAATTCATGATAATCCTATCAAAATACTACTGTTCCCATACTAAAATGAGGAGAGCATAGTGTCCCTGTTATTTACCCAAGGTCTCCTTTCCCTCTTTTTTTTTTTTTTTTTTTGAGACAGAGTTTTGCTCTTGTTGCCCAGGCTGGAGTACAATGGTTTGATCTCTGGCCTCAGATCTCAAGCTAGAGATGGGGTTTCTCCACGGTCAGGCTGGTCTCCAACTCCTGACCTCAGGTGATCCGCCCACCTGTAATCCCAGCACTTTAGGATTCCAGGCGTGAGCCAGCTGGGATCCAACAACCCACAGACCTGGCTCCAAATCACACTTTTCTTTTTTTTTTTAATTGAATAATTTAATTTTTTTCAAGTCATATTCTTTAGCCACTAAATTGTGTTGTGAAACCATCATGCAAGTGGGAGAAACAGTTCAAGAAACTTTGTGTGCTGAAAAATGTCCACTCACCTCCATAGAGATGGTTTGACAAACACTCTAGGTTTTCAGATCCTCTGAATTGCAACCCGACCCTGGGAGAAGCTATGAGGCCTAAAGAAGGTAAGGGACTCGTCCAGAGCTATAGCTGGTTGGGAGCAGGATCAGATTTGAGCACAATACAGACCAGGAACCATCACTTTTCTTCCTGGTGGGGCAGGCAGACAAGGACACATCAGTTGTGGGGGTTGGGGGTACAGGCAGATAATGCTGGTGAGGGAGGGGAGCCAAGCTGAGCAAGACAGAGGATCACAGTTTTTCACGTTTATACCAAATTACTCCTGCATGTATGTGACAAGAAATATTTGAAGAACAATTTCAAAAGGAAATAAAGAATTTCTAAGAATAAAGTTTGAAAAGCAGGTTAGGGGTGACTTCAGATGGCCCAGGAGGCCAGGCCTCCAGCACAAGCAGAGGCACTGTGTCGGGGAGGGCCTAATCTTGGCCCAAGAAAGATGGCTCCACCCCAGAAGGCTGGAAAACCCCATGTCCAGTGCTTGCTGCCTTGCCTGGAGTGGCTGTCAAGTGACCCAGAACTGCAGACCCCTGCTGTGTGCCAGGCTGAGTGGCCTCACGTGAAGAATAAAGCCCAGTCATATAGTCCTCAGGACTGGGGTGGACGCTGGCAGGGCCATGTCTCTTCGAGCCTTAAAGTAGCTTGGTCAGCCTCCTGGCTGCACCTAGGGTCCTGGTAGCTGCATCTCATCACAGAGACCCATGAGACAGCCTCTGTGTACGAGCACTCTTCTCACCTCTGTCTCACACCCAACTCTCCTGCTCCTCTGGAGTAGAAGCAGATATGTTCAGGAATGAGGCACAGGCTGAGCCCGTGGGCCAATTTTGGGCTGACCCCAGGACCCCTCATCCTACCGCCAAGGTCCAGTTCTGCCCCTTGGCCCCTGGCCCTGCTGTGGGCTGAGCTGCTTCCTCAGTCCCCACCTGGCAGCTAGCTTCTCCTCCATCCCCTTGCCGACCCTAGGGAGGGCCTCCTGCAGTAGCCCCTCCTCTCCCCTGTGAGCAGCAGCGGCGACAGGACACCCCTTCCACACTCTCCTGTCTCTTTCTCCTGCCCACTGGGCCCCTGCCCTCACCTCCTTGCTGCCTCCCGATCCACGGCCCCACCTGTGCTCGGAGGTGCTCACTCAGCCAAGGACTCTCTCCTGAACAACCTCTTCCCCGCCCCCGGCCTCGGGGTCTCACCCGTTAGGGGCCCGATTCTGCGAAGCTCCTCTCCACAGCATTTGCCGCTGGACACCTCCAGCCAGGCTGACTCTTTCCAGCTGTCTAGGCCCCCACAGCCCCTCCAGCCACCTCTCCCGCACAGGGTTCTGGTCAGGGTACCGTCCAGTCTCCCAATATCCGTCCTCTCCGTAGCAGGTGGCCCAGCCCCGCCCCTTCTTCCTCGCCCTTGGGACCCTACAGCTTGACCTCCCCACTTCTGGCAAGGATCCCCGGGCTCCTCTCCTCGATGTCCGACCTCTCCAAGGGCCTACAGTGGACAAGGTCCCCGCGTCCAGTAGCGCCCGTTCATCAGGGAGACGGACATTTGCCACCTGCAAACCACGACATTCCACGAGTGGGTCCCCGCGTCTCCCCTGCCCATCTCCTGCTCTGCACCAGCAAGAACCCCCTCACCCTACACGGAAGCCCCTCACCAGGCAAAACCGGGAACCCCAGACCCCGTGGCCCGGAGTGGGTCGCTCTGTGACACCCTAGACAGGTCACTGAACCTCTCGGCGCCTCCTCGGCCACTCAGAGAACACTTGTCCCTCTACAGACTCCTGTGAAGACCTAGCATTCCTTCACCCTCCTTCCGGGTCCGAGCACAGCAGGACGCGGCGTTGCGCCTGGTTGGGGGCCCAGGCGGCGAAGTAGGCGGGGCCTGCGGCCGCTGGTGACTACAAGCCCCGGCGTGCACCGCGCTCGGCTGACCGTGGCGCGCCCGGAAAGTGTCGCGGCTCTGGGCCCCGCCCCGGAAGATAAGGCGGCTCGCGAACGCCGCGTTTCCTCTTTCGGCCACGCTCGTGAACAGGTAGGTTGTGCTTGCAGCCCTGCGGCATCGGCACTATCCGCCGCCATCCTCCTCCCTGAGGCGCGCGGAGACGCAGGCCGGTGTTCCTGGGAGGATGCCAACGCGTGCGCCCGCGGAGAGGGTAGCGGGTGGTGGGCGCGGCGGCCTCGGGGGCGGAGTCCCGGAAAGCCTGGCTGGCGGGGGTGCCCGGGCCGCCCGGACGCGCTAACTGAGCCGCCCCCAGGACCCGTCGCCATGGGCCGCGTGATCCGTGGACAGAGGAAGGGTGCCGGGTCTGTGTTCCGCGCGCACGTGAAGCACCGTAAGGGCGCCGCGCGCCTGCGCGCCGTGGATTTCGCCGAGCGGCACGGCTACATCAAGGGCATCGTGAAGGTGCGGAGCGCCGGCCAGGGCCGGGCGGGAGGGGACGGGACACCCGGCCGGGACGCCACACTCACGCCGCCTCGGCCCACAGGACATCATCCACGACCCGGGCCGCGGCGCGCCCCTCGCCAAGGTGGTCTTCCGGGATCCGTACCGGTTTAAGAAGCGGACGGAGCTGTTCATTGCCGCCGAGGGCATTCACACGGGCCAGTTTGTGTATTGTGGCAAGAAGGGTTAGCATCGCGGCGGGGAAGGAAGGTCGGGGTGGGGACGGAGGGAGGGGTTTGAGGAGTTAAAGCCCTAAGCCTGTGTAGGAACCTCCCAGGCAAAAGCTTCAGGCGGGGACATCCGCGTGGACTGTACCTGGTGGGTGCCCATAGAGCTGTACCGGGAAGCTAGATATTGAATCCTGTGCTCGCAACTTAGCGGGTTGCCTAGAGCGAGTGGGTTCGCATTGCCTTAGTCCGCTGACCGCCTGATGCTGCTTCCCCTTGCAGCCCAGCTCAACATTGGCAATGTGCTCCCTGTGGGCACCATGCCTGAGGGTACGATCGTATGCTGCCTGGAGGAGAAACCTGGAGACCGTGGCAAGCTGGCCCGGGCATCAGGGAACTATGCCACCGTTATCTCCCACAAC